>AGDA01055231.1:0-10418 GCA_000281935.1 Mengenilla moldrzyki | reverse complement strand
ATATATATATTTCTCAAAAAATATATCGAGTACAAAAGAAAAATTAAATTTGAAATTGTTTTCGCACCAACGACTTTCGACATAATTGTTGCAACAACATATATAAAAATAATTTTTAAATTTAAAAATAAATGGCATTGTGACAACTAAATATTATTTTTTACTTTTCATTTTATACATTAAATTATATCATGCTTTTTAGAACAAAAGTTAAATACTTTTGAATCATTTACTGTTCTCGTGTTAAAAAAAAAGATGGTTGTAGTGTTCCCTCTAAGCTGCGTGGGTGCGCAGCTGCGTAATGATTTTGTTAGTATAAAAAGTTGCGCAGAAAAAATAATTTTCCGCGCATGAAAATTCATTTATTTAAAAAAAATCAAACTCTGCAAAAATACTCTACATATTAAAATCGTTTAGGAAACACTTTAAGAGCAAATGAACAATATTAATATTGATAACGGTGACATAGAGCATTGATATTGGTCAAAATGACAAAATAATGCAAATTTAAATAAGTATTTATAAAGATGTAAAAAATATGTTTATATATGTTTAAATAAAAAATTTAAATTTACACAAGTTGTTTTCGGTTATAAGCAATTTTTGCACAAAAGTAAGCTTTGACCGCGCAACTTTAAAAAAAAATTGAAGGAAGTACTGGCTGTATGGTTCCCTTTAAAAGTGTAAACTATTTTCGATAAATTTGAACTGTTAAGCTTGTAATTTCAAAGTTTAAAAAAGCAAAAAAATGTTTTTTCAAAATCTCAAACCAATGGGAAGATATCAAAACTTTCTATCTCACTTTTTTTCTGGAATTTTAAATCTACATATTTTTAGGAGGTATTTTTATAGGTAATAACTTTTAGTATAATATTAATTCTTAAATTTTATTATGGTCTACTTTTAAGCCTGCCTCCCACTACCTATTTCTTAGGGAATATTTTAAATGAATCTGAATATAGAGTTTCTCATCAAAAAAACATGGATAAGCAAAAAAAGTAATTTGGTTAAAAAAAACGGAATCTAACACCTTGGGTAGTTCCCTTATGAGAATATGTACAATAATATGTTGGTAGATGGATGTAAGCTAAAATTAAAACAATTAATGCGCATGAAATTATTGTAAAAATTTAAATGATTGCTTTAATAGTTTATTAATTCGAAAATGACAAAAATGCTTATGCAAAAAATTCAAATTACATATTGAAGCGTGTTGGTATTTACTAAACAAAAATATACGAGAAAATTTAATTTTAATTCATTTTTTAGTTATAATTAAGTTTTTTATCATACTTTTTTTAATGCAATTAAGATTTTTTATCTACATGCAGTTTTTCTTTAATAACAGCTTAAAAAAATGTTAATTTGTCTAGTGATTTTTTAGGGAATAAGAATCACGTTAATGATAATAAAATTTAAAAATATTTTTTAATTTTTTTTTGCTATTCTTCGCAATAAAATGGTGGAAAAGTCTATGAACTCTCATTTATTATGAAATAAATTATAGCTTGAGAATAGCACTATAAGCTTGTAATTATTCTTTAAGTAAAAAAGACAAATAAGACAGAAATGGAAACAAACAGATTCATATAAAGAAAAATAGGGACTTCTTTTAGAAAATTATATTTATGACCATAGTTATAAGGCTGTAAAACAATACAAGTTTGTAAGTACAGGCTGCTGAAAAATTATGAAAAAAAACTTATAGTTAAGAGTTTCTTACTACTTATATTTTAAAATAGTTCAGCTATTTTCGTATAGTTACACGCATTGATACCAACCAATAAATTTGCCTTGGTCTATCAAATTGATGCTAAGGAAATCAGTTTTCTAAAACTTCATTCTTTTATTGGCGAAGAATACAACTGTTTACAGTAGTATGGAATTTTAAATAACATTCTAGTGGTGTTAACACGTCTAGCTTCTAGAAGGCTTAAAATTCACTATTTTCGAACTGAAAATAAGCTAAAATTTGACTAAATTTATATTGACGAGATAGAAATTATGAAACTGATTTAGCAAAATTTTAGCATTACACTCTAAAAAAACAATTAAAAAAATGATAAAAGTTGTCTATTTTTTTGATTTTTGGGTTTTAAATAGTGAAAAAAATATTAAACTATTTTGAAGCCAAAAAAGGAAAAAAAGACAAATTTTAGCGCTTTTTTATCCCTATTTTAGAATAAAATGCTAAAATTTTGCTAAATCAGTCTCATAACTTCTATCTCGTCAATATAAATTTAATCAAATTTTAGCTTATTTTCAGTTCGAAAATAATAAAATTTACCCTATTTGTGCTCTACGGAGTCAGGAACGAAAAATACCCCTCTACAGTTTTATGATTTTCTATCACACATTGGTCCTCAAACACTTAAAATGAAAATCAAAATCAAAATTTCCTAAATTCTCTAGTTTTTTAAAGAGGAGGAAAAGTGTATTTTTAAAGTTTAAAAAATTGTAAAAAAAAAATCCCTTTAAGTTATGCCATCAGAATTTTGCAGAAAATTAAAAAAGCCTTCGATAATGTACTCACCAAATTTTAAGTTATTCTCAAATATGTTCAGAAAGCCGCCAAAAAAACATGTTTTTTATCATGTTTTTTGTCTTTATATTTTTTTTAAAGTAAGCACGTTATGGCGTCAAAATTATTTTTTTTAAAAAGTATATGTGTCCGTGACATCCGTTAAAATTTTTTTTATATCGTAAACAATTAGTGCAAGATGATTTTTTGAAATTTGTACTTCGATTTTCAATTTCCACATAACGAAAAAAAGCGTTCTGCGCAGTACAGTGTTGCCAGATTCCTTTTAATGCAACCATTTCTTAGTTCAAGTTTTTTAATCTTTTAAAAAACAGGATATAAAAATAAAGTTTTTCACTTATTATTTAATACTTTTTTTACCTAAATTTCATAATCTCTACACTTTTTCCTTATAAATGTGAATGGTTTGAATTTAAGTAATAGTTGAAGTAATATATATTTTAAAAAAATGACAGTATTTTAAACATAAGTGACGTCTTTCTACTAATAAAAAGTCCTGAAAAACATGAATGCATTAACTGTCTCCTTATAATAATTATACGAAAAAATTCTATCTTTATAAACTACTTATGTTAATATAATCATATTTTTCAAGCCTTTTTATAAGTAGAAAGACCATATTTATGTTTGAAAATTAAGTATCGTCATTTTTTTATATTATTACTTCTAATATTACTTAACTTCAAACTGCTCACATTTATATTGAGTATGTCTGGTATGTTTGGTTTTGATACATATAATTTACATTATTTAAGATTTTAAATGATCTAATTTAATAAAGTTGTTATGATTTGGGAATTAAAAAACTGCTTGGTTTTAATTCAGAGTTTCGGACAATATTCAGGCATAACAACCGCTATTTTTTGATATAGTCAGCTGTATCAGTTAGATTTAAATGTAGAAATATAACTAGTTTATTTTTAATTTTGCACGACTTAATTTTAAAATTTACACAAATTGATAAAAACTTCTGCAAATTTTCACGTTTTAACTCGTTATTAAAATATATGAAAAAAAAAACTGAAAAAAATGTTTTTTTATCAATAATTACATGAATAATAAAGAAAATTTAAGTGTAATGTTATTAATTTTATTAAATTCATGTTGTTTTATTAACTTGAAACATGGTAATATTAAAACGAAAACAAGAAATTAAATTACAACATTAAAAGTATCATCAAATAACTAATTTATAAACTCGGAAAACTCTTTTCGAAAATTTTAAACTTACTTTCTTTCATATCATTAATCATTATTCAAAGTTTTTTTTTCTTAAGGTAAACTGTATTTTGACATTTCTGCTCTTTATAAAAGATTTCCCGCTTCGTTTTAAAAGAAAATCGCTCACGAAAATTACAAAAGTTTTTTTTCCACAAAAAATGTAAATTTTTCCTAAAGTTTTTAGGCAAGGAATAACACATGAGTAAAAAAACAAACGTTCTAAAGTTTAACACATAAATAGATCTATTTTTGACTCTGTGATTTTTTAAATTTTCAAACTGTGCATAGATTTTACGATAAAAATAAGTAAAAAATCAAAATATAGCCGTAGAACTTTTTTTTTAAAAATGATATTTAAAATTGATCTATATCACATTTTTTAGTCACAGACTCACATTAAGTGTTCAAAATGTATCTAAAGCTTAACTCTAATTAGATACGACTATTTTACGACTTCTTTTTAGATAAAAGATACTTAAATCTTATTTATTTGGTAACTAAAAGTTAAAACGTTGTATAAAAAAAATAATTTTTCCTACATGAGTAAATCGTATCTAAATAAGTTTCGAAATCTCTATGCTTAAAATGTAAAAAAATATCTTTTAGACGACTTAAGATCAAATTTAGTCTCACATTTTAGACACAAAATATCTCCGGGTACCTTTTTGTCAGTTTTAGCGTTGCGTTGATGTGACGTAATAGTAGGAATTTTATCTTTTTTTCAGCTGTTAATTCAAAAGATAGAGATTAATGATCTATCTTCTGCGTTTCTTTACTAAAAGGAAGAACGTTTGAAAGAATGATTTCATTAATTTATTACTGATATTGGGTTGTCAAGAAAGTAATTTCGGGTTTTAAATATAAAATAAAACTCAATTTTTTCTTTGCAAAGAATGAATTTTAATGTGTCAAATATTTTTCTTTTTTTTAAGGTTAAGCATATTTTAATTTCTTAAGCAATATTTACAGCAAAAAGTTAAATACATTAAAGTTACCCAATCTTAACATTAATCAATCCTAACTTATTTCCTTATAAGTCCTAAACTATCCTGAAGATGCCAATATCAAGAGCCAGCTGCAACGTCCTGACAGGACTAATCTGTCTTTGGACCCAACAGCCAACTCCCAACGAAAATATGTAAATATTCACAATTTTCCTTATAATAAGTCTTACAACCTGATTTGCAAAATTTTATTACGCAGTTTTTCAAAGTATTTAAAAAACTTGGGTTTTAGAAGCACCGGAGGAATTGAGGGCCACGCAACCTTCGACTCCTTATACATACTCATCCTTTGTTTCAACATACAATACACACTCAAACACCCTATGGAAAGCAGTACCTTTTACATTATAACGAGGACATAATCCATCCGAAGCACATCCAAATCTTTTTAAATATGCTTGAAAGGGACCATGTCCTGTTATCACCCTTAACATCTCATATTTTCAAATATCTGTTTTCATATTTGCCCGTAATATCCCTATTCGTGGTATAAATCGAGCTAGCTCTCTACCTTTCTCAGATGCCACCCATTCTACATCCCATAGGGCACTCGCTTTATTTCTTACTAAGCTATTAACATATTCCATAGAAAGGTACATAACTAGAAACAGCAAATGACTTACCGATACTTGTCTCTTCGAATCATTATATTCCTCTCCCAATCCTATATTAGCACAAATATGATCTAAATTATAAAACTTCAAAACCATAAAAAGTTCAAACAGCTCCATCTTCCCTTCCTTAATTATTTCCAATTTATGCATTGCATCCTACTCCTTAAATCTCATTTCACCTTCTTTTCTTGTCATTAATTTCCATAAATTTCTAACTTCATCCCAATCCCTTTCCATATTCATAATTATATCCTCTGTTGATATATCCCATTTTCCACATATCCTATCCTCTACTCGTACTCTCTAGTACAATAATCTTTCTTCATTCCGTTTCATTAATTCTGCCATTTCAAAAATTATTCCTGATTCCATCACAATAAAAGGTAATCCCCTTCTAAAACGGAACACGGTCACCATAAGTGATTCAGAAGTCTCCATAGTAACTATTTTACTTATATTTGCATCTCGTATATATTTCTTTAGGAAATATGGCACAATAATCGCCTCAATAGATAAATGGTCTACTGAGATCGGAAAAAATAACCTCAATGATTTTTCCTTCAAATTCTCATCAGTTATATATATATTTCACCTATCCATAACGGCATTCCATCCTAACCTTGCAAACCACGCGTAGTCGCAGTGCCGTCGCAATTACTACACAGTGTTACTTTTGTTATTTAACAGCGACATCGCTGCGTAGTCGTGGCGACTGCAAACGCATCCAAAATGTTCGGTCGCAGCGACTACACATGTTACTACATAGCGACAATTTTTTTTATCTTGATGGTAAATTGTGTAGTCGCAGAGTAGTAAGTTGTGTATTCGCAGAGTAGTAGTAATTGTTGGAATGAAAACTTTTTGGTATATAATTTCCATATAATTATAATAAATTTCCCACATTTTTAATAAATGTATTGTTCTACATCACTTTCAAATTGAAATAAATGTTAATAGCTATAACATTTGCTAAAAATTAGTAACACATATTTCATATGAAAAATGGTATAGGGCGATAACAAACGACCTATAGCCGAAAAGTTAAGAAACAAAAATCTATGTTCTTCCTTTTGTGTAACGAAAATGCACAGAACTTTTCACAACGCTTCAAATTTGAAACTTTGCTCATCAGCGAGCGCCATCTATGCATCATATTTACGTCAAATAAACTGAAAATTCCACACAATTACAACACGTGTTTAAAATCCCAACGAATTGTTTCAATTTAAATTTCAAAATTTTTACAGTGTTTTAAATTACAATATCGAAAACAACATTGAATTTCGCTGGTGCTTGTTAATATCAATAGCAGAAATAATACTTTTTGAAAATAATGTAAGCTAAAAAGTAATAGTTCAGGAAACTTATTACTTGATTATTAATTTTACTTTATAATTTTTGTGTTGTTTATAAAAAATATTTTTTCGTATGCTTTAAATAGTCGTTGTGTAATTCGTCGCATTGTAAAGTGACCAAATACTTTTATTTAGTCTAAGAAATCAGGAAACAATCTCGGTATTACATAAATAAAATAAGTGTAAATTGAAGTGTTCTGTGGTTGCAGACAATTTAATCGTGCGACGGTCATAAGGTAGTTGCTGCTTAGTTTTATTGCGTTAGGTAACATAGCGGTCGCATGAGGTGGTCGTTGCGTAGTCACAGTGCGTCAGGCCACATAGCGGTCGCATGAAGTAGTCGCTGCGTGGTCACAGAGTGTCAAGTCGCATTGTTCCTACACAGTGACTACGCTGCATATTTCTAAGTAACATTTGGTTTGCAGGGAAGTAACAGTAACCTCTCTTATTCTAAAAATCACATGTAAATTCCCTTCCTTAATCGTAACTCTAAGTCTCCTCACTGTAAACGGTTTAATTGTCATCCTAGCATCAACATTAGGAGCAACAAAACCTCTTGTCATCATTTCTAAATCGATTGTGTACACTCTGGCTATCCACGGAATTCGGATATCCGCCCCTCTATATATATTTAATATATCCATTTTCTGCCGATCAATTCATAAATTCCATTTTATATCTCTTAAGTCAATCATTGCTTCAACATTGATGGCAAAGGGTCATCGAATAGAATGAAAAATATTTGGCTGATTAAAGTTCATTCTTTGCACAGAAAAAATTAAATTTTATTTTGTATTTAAAAACCGAAACTACTTTTATGCCAAGCCAATAGAAATGTACAAAAATATGTACACAAATTTTTTATATTTTCTAAATAGTCACAATTTATAATAGCGAGATAATCAAGTCAACATTAAAAATAAAATAACTTTCAGCCATGTTATTTTCTGTGATTTTTGTGATATATGAAACTATTGAGTTCGTAATAACAGCGAAAAATATTCAACTTCATTCAACTGTTTAATAGAATAATTAGAATTTATATTCAAGTTTTGAATCTGTTCTTAAGGGAAAGAGTATGTAATTTACAGAAGCTGAAATAATGTGTCCCGATGCGTGAATAATCTGTCGTTAAAAAATAAGTCTTGGTAAAAAAAACTCTGCATTGAAATTTAATATTAAATTATTGCATACTGATACAACTGAGAGTTCCAAAAAAGAACACCGCAAATTCTTTTGTTTCATTTATATGCTTCTATACGCATTTTTTTATTACAAACAATTACATTTTATAAAAATTTGAAAATCAATAGGAAAATAATTTAATTTGCAAACAATTTATACACAGAAATTCCGGATCAAATAATACGATTAAATGGGTATAAATAAGTGTAAATTAAATGGGCCGAAATGGCATTTGATTTCGAAAAGCTATCCAAAATCAAATAACCACATTAAATTTCATTTTTAACAAGTGGCAATATTGAACTGAAGCTGTAAATGTTTTTTGTGAATAAAGTTAAATGAAATATAATTTTGATTCTGTATTTTCATTGTAATTATTACAAATAAATTTTAATAGAATTTAAAATATTAAAGCTTTCCGTAAATTCACATTATATGACAATAATATGTTATTACAAAAGTTTTTAGATTCATACTACGTTGACCAAAGCTATTCTATTTATAGAAGAGTTTCGTATTAATATCAGTATTAATGGTTCACCGAGAGGAAATTTTATTAACAAAATTAGTAAGAATCCTTTATTAAAAGGTAAAAAATTAATAAAGTCTAATATCTAATATGAAAGTTAAAAAAAATATTACCTTTATGTGTCTAATTACTCAGCATTTCTTCAATAAATTTCATTTAAGAAAATCAATAGTAATATTTGAAAAATACATGTTTAAACGATCATTCAGGAGCATAGTCGCTGTCTATTTCAATTACTGCTCCCCATTTGCTTGACATTGATTGACATTGAAAAAAGTTAACTTTATCAATGTTGTTTTTTTAACGTAAAAAAATTTAAAAATTCACAAAATTTTAACCAGATTTTTTTACTTAAAAAATTTGTATTCATATGATAATTTTAAGAAAAAACTAATAACATGAATAATAAAATTCATTAATTTTTTGAAATAATAGTTTTATTTATATTAACATTTCTTATGTTTGAATATTACTCTAGTTTCAATTCACAAAACTTTGCTAAAATTTTAGTAAAAGTTACATAAAAACAAAAAACTGGATGTTTAATACATTGTTTATTTCCTTAATTTAATAAAAAAAAAGTTAACATTCAGTCTAAAAGGGATGAAACGGTCCTTAAGAAGCCACGCTATGAATATCGGTCTTTAAAATATAACAGTAAAGAAATTTTTCTTCTAGTATAACAAAATCATATTCATTTTTTTAGTATTTAAAGACCATAATTCTAAAATTTAAAGAATAGAAACGTATATTTTAAAAAAACGATCTTTAGATATTAAAGATATAATCATATTTCGTTCCGTTAAAAGAATTTATTCTTTAGCGTCGTATTTTAAAGAACTATTCTTTAGTTATTAAATAATAGCATTTTCAGTGTAAGAATATCGTTTTCATGCAGATAAAATAAACGTTTGAAACTATTTTAGATACGTTTTAAAGTAAAAAGATCAGAATAAGTCTAAATGGAAATATGATAGCTATTTTAAGACTTAATATTTGTTATCGTTTTAAAGTGAACAAAAAACTAGAAAAGATAGACATTTTATGACTTAGTTCAGAGGTGCCCAACCCAAATAGATTAGTGGGCCAAATAAAAAATTACTAAACTGAGATGAGTCGCATATATCAATATAAAAAAAATATATTTAAAATATTTTATCGTGCAACATTTAAAATATTTTATTACTTTACAATTAATATTGAACACTTTTTTATATTTTACTTGAATTTTTTTTAATATTAACGGATAATTTAGTTGATTTTTTCACATATTTAAAATAATATAGGTAGTTAAAAACTTTGATTGGGTTGCAAAAATCTTTAAAAAGCCGCATATTGCCCGCAGGTTGCGAGTTGGACACCCATAACTTAGTGTTTGCTATTCCTTTTAAATTGTAAAAAGGAAAAAAAGAGTCAAAATACAGTAATTTATAAAATTAAAAATAGTAATTTCATACAAATATATCTTAAAATCATTATTTAGATACTTTTAAAAAAATACTTTTATACTTTTAAAAAAAGATACTTTTAAAAAAACTTTTAAAAAAATGTTTAACGGGTGCAATAAAACTGAAATTTAGTTAAAATCTATACACATATTGTCAAACTTTTTAAAAATAAATATATATTTTCATTAGATGAATATTGGGAAAAAAATTATATAGATAAAAATTTTGTTTAATACTTTACTTCACTTATAAAAAAATAAATTAAAAATATTTTTCGTTAAATACGCATGAGAATTATGTCTCAACCATATTATAAAACAATTTCGAAAATATAAATAAGCATATTTAAATCATAGTGTAAGAAATTCTAGTCTAGCAATATTTTTTGTCAATAATTTTGTAAGTGCTACACGGATACAAATTTCTACTTAGATTTAAAACTAATATAAAAAATATATTAAGATTGAGTAAAAATATATTAGGTGTACAAATAAGTTTCCGCCATTTTTTACAAAAAAAT
>AGDA01055168.1:0-12383 GCA_000281935.1 Mengenilla moldrzyki | reverse complement strand
GAAGAAATACTTGTCCCGCATTAAATTTTATTTTCTCCTTAAATTAAGTCATTTTTGTGAGTGAAATTTTATTTTAATAATTTTTAATGGAATATTTATGAGCAAATAATTTTGAACCATAATTTATTTTGATCCTGTTGTTTTAAACGTTGATCTATTTTGATTGCTTAATTTTGATTTGTTCAAATTGGAATAATTTATTAAAAAAAAACAATCAATTTTTTAAAAAGTTTATCGATTTCTGACTATCAGAATCTCCTGATTATTTCTGTGCCTTTCTTTGGCGTGCCCACTCGCTTATATTGATATTACGGTACACTTGTCGTTCGGACCGATATACATTCTGCATTCGAGTTGAAGGGTACGCGCTCACTTGCTTAGTCTCCAAGATGCGTTCGTTAGAGTCCAAAAGGTTGGCCGCCTTTTCAGTCAGTTGTAAGGCTAAAGACTGCAATCGACTTCGCTCTGTACGATGCATTACAACTGTTTGCGATGGTTCATCCATGGATGCCATAAGTTCTTCATTAATAATCATTTTACTTATTGTCGAATGTACCATACTCCGTTCCAATTCAAACATATGCTCTGAAATCGAATGGAATCTATTTAATTTTTAAACGTTTAAGAAATAAGCATGACAATTCCTAAAAAGGAATTACAATTTTCCAACCCCCTTTTCCTTTTTTTCTCTCCTTAAAATAATAAATTTTTCTAAATTGCTTTCATTTTTAAGCTGATCAAAATACAAATAAAAGTGATAGTATCTTAACAAAAATTCTACAATATTGCTGAAAAATGTTTAGTTGTTTTTCTAATTTTCCTTTAAGAATGAACAACATTAACCCTTTCAGAACTGATTTCAAGGTTTTTATTTGGTAGGTTGTTCTTTTGGCAATATAATAGTTTTTTTACTCTTAAAAATATTACACATATATTTTTTTTAATTTTAAGGGATTCTATTTTACTTATAATCAAACATACCTAACACTTCCATTGAAATTGAATCGTAGACTTTCGAATAAGTGAACAAATAAGTTCTCAAAGCCTCCTCCTTAATTAAATTCGTGAGCATTACACGTACGTCATCAGCTTGATAGAATAAGTCCCAAATTTTTTTATTCATTTTCTCATTGATTACGTATCGAACACACTGCTGCCACTGGCCATTCCGTAAGGCTTTAGCGGCAGCGACAACGTGCTCTCTCATACTTTCAGGCGGGCCGGCCAAATTCTGGCGCTCGGAACTGCGCAGTAATTGGTAAAAATTTTTGCTAATTAATCGTCGTCTAGAATCGAACTCATGTGCAGCCATGTACGGAATTTCGATTAGCATTGCTGAAATTAAATAAACGCATTCCAATACTTCTAAATTGATGTGCATATGGAACGGAATCTGACGCAATTTCTCAATCTTCTCCTGCTCCTTGCTGCGTTCCATTTGCCTTTGAGGCAGCAATCCTTGTGCTAGTAATTCCTTTTGTTTACCTAACGTTGGAAAAAAATTATAATCCTAAAACAAAGGATATTAATGTAATTTCGCAGAAAGCAATATTTTGTCACCATAGAGCAGGGATGGTCAGATATCTTTAAAAAAATTTACTAAGCCTTTTTGTGGAAACTCTCTAAACCAGGTTTTCTTAAACAATGGATCGTGGCCCAAATGGAGTTGCATAGCAAAATCCTAAGGTCGCGAAAGATTTTAGTGTCAAATATTTAAAAATGCAATATCAGTGGAAAATGGGCCATATAATTTCTGCAACTATAACAAATACAATTTTACAACTTTTTGTGCACTTTTTAATTTTAGATTTTTGTATGTTTATAAAAGAATTCTAAATCTATATATTTTCACATGTATATGTGTATATTGTTACCTAATAAATAAATCATCAAAAAATATTTATTTTTCTTTCATATTTATATGGGGTTGCCAGAAAACTCGTAATTATGAATGGGATCGTGAATGGAAATAGTTTAAGAAATCATGCTTTAGATTAATAATATTCACGAAAATGTTTTTCAACTAAAAAGGAGGATTTTAAATAAATTGATACGCTTTAAAGATGCCCACGTTTAAACCAACGGTTATTCTTTTGTTATCGCATACAATGTTTTTATTCCAATGAAATGTCTAATCGTATGACGTGCCGAAGAAAATAATCGAGGTTTATCATCTTGAGACATTCTTTTGTTAGTAAAACAATGACAACAAAACATTTCTAATAAACTATAAAAAAGCGTTCTTGTTTTTTCCAAATCATTAATGAGCGCTTTAGTAATTTTGCTTTTTGAAAAATATTTACCAGTCATCATTAAATCCACGAGACAATTGTGGGCATCACGAATATTACTATGTCGAAATGCGCACAATCCCAAATTCGCAATTGTTCTGTTGTACAAAATTTGCGTGGATGGATCAGAAAATGAAATAGTCTCCTGCAAGTGAGACATTAGCAACAAGTCACGAGCCAAATACCAATTATTGTGTAGCGCATGGTGATAAATATGACAAAGTATAGCTCGAGTCCTTAGCCTATCTGTACTATCATTAGTATAAATATATTTGCATAGCGTATTCATTTCATCCATACTAGTCAATTCTGAAGCGTCTAAATTGCCGTCCTTCGCCTGCAAGTATCTAGTGTCCAACTTATAATATAAATGCTCGATTTTGCGTAAATAAATCGTGCACAATTCAACAGGGGCCGCCTTGATGGCTTCCAAATATCGTTTTACATTATCAATAATACCAACAACTTTAGTCTCATCCCTTAAAGTTGTGACGTAATCATTCGAATGAGGGTCACATTCCTTCAAGATCTTAGTGAACTCCTCGTCCAGTTGTTCAGTAATAACCAATATGCTGCCTCTGATCACATAAGGGGGTTCAATTAAACTCTCATTCGCTGCCATTAGTTCAAACTTAACTATATGTGGATCTTTAAGCAAAATATTGACTAGTTCCTCGATCTGTACAAGGAGCTTAGTCCAATTCTCCGACTTCATTGCATCCGATATTTTATAGTTGTAATCATAAATCGAAATGATCAACGAATATTTGACTTTGAGCAAAATCACGGGACTTAAATGGGTTTGTTCGACAATGTGTAACAGTTCATTGAGCATATTCATGAGCTCACGTCTGTTTGCTTTCTTCTTTCCTCTGAATGCTACTATTTCGTTTAGTTTCTTTATAACTACAGGCGCCGTTATCTCCTCGTCCTTACCAAACATTTTGAACTTTTCCTAAATTTCCAATAAAAAAAAAAAAAAAAAAAACAAAATGATTCAATTAATATTGTGAAAATCAGTTCGAAACGCGTCTATGTTGAATCCACATTCTTTAGATACTTTAGCATTTGTATTCAAATTCTTAAAGCACAAAGGTCCAGGAAACAAAAGGAGTGTCGCATATAAACGTAAAAATCCTTAACTCATTAATTAATTAGTAATCTACGATCAAATTAAAAATTTAGTAATTAATAAAGGAGTTTAGCTGAAGTGATCTCTTCGTAGAATGTTCTATTTTTTGGCTGATTAAGCTACACATGAAGCTACATAACAATCATTATATTAACTTTTATTTTAATTAATAGGAAGATACTTGAAATTAGGTCCACAATTCGAAATCAGGGTAACAAATAAACACGTAAGCAACACAAACTTTCGCTTTGGAATTATGATGTGTGTATTTTTTAATAGCTTATTCAAATCGGTATTAAGTGGTATTATTCAGCATTCCGTAGAATCTTTTACACTGTCCAAAATAGGATCCAAAATAAAAAGTGCCATTGTTATAGACTGATTTTTTCCTTAAATAAAAGAAGGAACACTTGTTAGGTTAACAAATTCCGGTTGTATAGGTATTTTAATAAGCTTTTCAACAGCATAGAAGATATTGTGGTGCATCTATACACATCATTGACGATTTAAAACAAATTAATGTTATTGCCTGAGAAATTTTAATGTATCTATTGTGTAAACCGGACCTTGTACCAACTGTCAACCATTTGCTTTACAAAAATGGCTAATTAAGGTTTATTTGAAAATTAATCCACCAAGTTTTCCGACGGAAAATCAGAATTACTTAAAAAGTATAAACCAACCTAAAAAATTCCCCCGAAAACATTTATTTAAAAGTAAGGTACAAAAGTAAGATAAGAATTTTGAAATTTTATGATTAAGTAATTTTAAAATAAACATGTTGAAATTTTGGCGTATAATATTGTTGAAGCTTGGGCCTCTAAAATAATAAAAAAAAAACAATAGTATTTAAAAAAAAGAGTAAAATAACATTTTTTTTAAAATTCTAACTAAAATATTCTTTAGTATTTAAAGATCATATCTAAAAACATAATTCTTTAACATTAAAAAATTAAATTTATTCTTAAAGAAAATTTTTGTTTATATTTTTAACCCTTTGAGTGCTATGGACGCACATATGCGTCCAGCAAAAGTCATTGATACAGACTATAGACGTAAATACGCGCCCGGCAAAAATGATGTACTATGCAATACTCGCGTATCTCGTGACTTGATAACGATGGAAAACAAAATTTTGTTTTATACGCCATTTCAGTTATTTTCTGATAACTCATTGTATACTATATTATAATGTATTATACACTGTCAATGAGATCAATACTACGCGAAAAAGTATTCAGTCCCCGACGATCATCAGCGCCAAACGCGCGCCGTCCGTATGGTCCGTGAGTATTCAGCACTTAAAGGGTTAAAGATTCACAGTATAATTAAAAAGCATAAATAAATTAGTTTCAAATTTCTGTAAGTAGTTTCAGTTGAACTGTTGAGAAATTAACTATCAGGTTTTTAAATATCTTTCTTTTCTTTAACCCTCAAAAGCTCAGAAAAAGAATTTGTGAATTCTACTAAAATATTTTATTTAATGCCTTACGCTAGCAATAGTAGGTCCACCCTTAACTGTTTCCCATTCGCCATCATCCTCTTCGTCCACCATTTCTTTTCGCTGTTGGATCACACGTCTTTTCTCCTTCTCCTTACGTTCCTTTCTTTTCGTCAGACCTGTTTCATCATCATCTTTATCCGTTGATTTCTTCAGAAATCGTTCTCGAATACTAGTATACTGAGCATTATCTGAACTTTCTGATTCGCTTTCGGAGTCCTGACCCCAATAGCTGTCATCTGATTCAGCACCAGATTCCGCTTCCGGCACAGCTGGCAATTGAGTTGGTGGTGCTGCAATCGTTACCGATTTCTTAAGCAAATCCCGCTTAGATGGAAGTACTGATTTTAAAATCGCTTCTTCATCATCATATTCAGCCGCTACGTTAAAAAGACCCTTGTTTAACAATCAGAAAGCATTTAGTTCTTTTTAAAGAAAAATTAACAATTTATTTAAAACCAAGAGCACAATTTTAAATTGTTTTGAATGCCAATAGTCAAAAATGTCTACATTTTCACTAAAACAAAACAAGACAAAATGGGATAAAATAAGAATTATAATTTTACCATATATTTTGTTCTATAACTTCATACAAACCTAATTTTATTTTACACGAATTTGATTTAATACGAGTTAAAAAGAAAAAAATTTCTGTTTGTACGAATTATTTTGTTTTCTTACAATTTTTAATATCTCAGGAATACTCATGTGTATTAAGCCGAGATGATCGAGACAATGATCGAACACCACCAAGTTAATCTAACTCGTTACATTACTTATTAAGTTTTGAGATGCCTAGAGACACCTTTCGATATTGTTGTCATTGCCAGGAGGTAGCGCGGACTTCTCATTTGACAAGTTCGCATGGTGAAACTGGCAATGACAACGATATGAAAGGGTACATTTTATGTTACAGGGAAGATCGTCCAGCTTTAGCTGAACGAATATGGCCTACTACACTTCGGGTTTGCCTTCGGTGGTTCGTAAAGGTGCGCTTCATGGTAGCTCGTTGCAACCACCAATAGAGGGTAGCCCGGTAGCTTCAGCGTCATGTCTTTTTAGGTAGCCAACCTGTACCCCATCACAGGATTTGGGAATGTTTCAGAAAGGGAGTTGGGGGCATACCATTTTTTCGCCTCATGGCCGAGGGTGGGGTGCTCCCGATGCCTGCCTTAGGGGATTCCCGACGTTGCAAGGAACCATCGAGATGGGTCGGTGATCGTCAGCAAAACAATGGTTTTTGGCCAAAAGAAAGTGTTCACCGAGAGGCAACGGTGTCACCAGCATTGGTTGTTCGAGCCCATATTGCCGAGCCGGTGTATTTACACAAGAACATTTGGTGTGTTCAAAAAAAACAGGTGAAGATGTAGGATATCACAGTTTACTCTGCATGAATTTTAAATTTTCTAATATTCATCACAATATTTACAAGGAGAATGCTCAGGTTAGGGGAAACGATTTTTTTTAGTTTTAGCGTAATGATAGTATATCATGTGGGTATATTACTTGTAAAATATTAAAACGCAGCTCTAAAAAGTAATGGAGAAAAATGGACCTAAATTTTCTCGAGTATTTTATATAAAAATTATATAACTTTCGGCTGAGCTTGCGATAGTGTAGTGATAACGCTCTAGACTCGTACTTCTGTTGAAGCAGGTTCGAGTCTGCCTACGTACGAGTCTAGAGCGTTACCACTACGCTAGTAAATAAATAATAAATAATACAATGTTTTTATGGTACATTTAAAATAATAATTGCTGATATTTTCTAAAAAGCAGGACATTTTTAAAAATTGGTAAGGATGCGGTACTATCCAGCAAAAAGCAGAAGTTTCTTACTAAAATCGGGACATGTGCTCACTTTACAATAATCAGCTCAACAAATTAAGGTATAAATGAAATATAATGTTCTTAACCCAGAAATATGTTGAAATGATCAAAAATGAGATCTGACACATGTTGATATATTCCTTTCTGGTAATTAAAAAATACGGTGCTCTAGATAATAACCATTATTTCATTTAAGTCATTTTATAAGTATCCAATAAACTTACATTTGCTATCGTCATCATCTTCTTCATCATCATCGTCTTCTTCATCTTCAAGGCCGTCCGGCAAATCAGGATTCTCACGAAATTTGGAAATCTCCTCTTCAAAACCTTTATTATACTTGCGCAATTTTTGTCGAAGCGTTACTAAGCTCTTACTATTATTCTTGTTCATATTTTTACGATATTCCTTGTCTTCCCATATCTCCTGAATGAAATCCTCCAATTCGACTAGACAACGTAAATAAAATCGAGGAGTTTGCCCTTGTTCCACCTTGTTTACGATCGGTAACGTTTTCTGATACGCTCGAGTTAAATCTTCAAAACCTAAAATTTAAAGTAGTTCCAAACTATTAGTTCAACTTCCAATGGCAATATTTTAAAAATATGTTTAGATTGATACTGTAATCTATAACTTAATTTCCAAAATTTATAGTGTGAAATAGCTTACACAAAACAAACTTAATTTCTATACAGAAAACTTTCATTTAAAAACTTTACATGAGTGGTAATATTAAGATGTTGGTCATATTTAAAGTAATTTGACGTTTTATATGGCTGTGAATTAAATTTCAATCCTGTTTTTGATTTTAAAAATTTTGTACATAGGTATCCAATATATTATTTTTCTGTACATATCATATAAGACTTGTTCTCTATTATTAACGGGCTTTAAAACACGGGCTTTGATGTGATTTTCCCTTTGTTGGCGTATATTTAAGTCATCGTTGCATGTAAATTCATAGATGTTCTGTTATGAAGACTGTAAGTCACACATTATATTGTAGCTATATCTATTTGATTTTTTCGCATCAAAATTTAAAAAATAATTAATCTAAAACTTCTTCATTATTCCAAAATAAAGATAACCTCAAAAAACGGTTTGATTCGTATGAGTAAAAATATAAGAGTTCGGAAAATAAATCTGAGTAAGCTTTATTACTCAAGTGTTTTTTGAGATTATTTTGATATTGGTTTAATTAGCAAGCGAATATACGTCTTACGTTTTAAAAATAGAGTCAAATGATTGATCAACAGAATGCTTATGGGGGGAAATTTGTATTTTTTTTTTCACTTTTTCAGTTTGTATTGAAACACGACACGTTTAAAAATTTTAGGCTCAAGTAGTTACCGCAATTTAAAAATAAGGTTTACGAAAAGAAAGTAATACTCTAAACGCTCAATTGTGTTTTTTGGTAGTAATTCACCTGAAAAACGTTTTTTCGAAACCACTAATTTTATTTTAGAAAAAGTATCTTACAGATACAAATTAAAGATACTGTGGTTTGAGATACAGATATAGATACAAGGTACAAAAAATATTAAAGTATCTAGATACTGATAAATATACTCATTTTTGTATCTAGATACAGTACCTAGATACAATACAGCACTGTCTGCGATTCAGCTTAGAAACGAACTCTCTAATTGATAAAATTCGATTATGAAACAAAACCTTTGCAATTTGTACTTGCAATAATTCAGGAAATATATTTTTAGTGTTTATGTAAGATGACATGCAATTTTAAAATATTATATTAAATGTTTTTGTGTAATTACAATCTTTTATCCGTATAAAGTCAAAAGTTATAATACAATCCATTATCAATAGCTCCAAATAGCTGCATTTGGCTTTACCCGCTGGTCGATTTTGCATAATCAATTGAAGTCAATGTATCTCTTACTCTCCCATTACCCACTTTATGATTCCATTTCCCACTCTCACACATTTAAACGAAGAAAATGCTCATTAAATTTCTCAAAAATATGAGCGTGTCAAAACAATTTACGCGATAAAATGCATTCCATTTGTACTCTCAAAATAATTGTCATTCGAGCACAACACAGTTTTTAGTTCCAGCATTTCAGTGTTAGGACACGAAAAAACCGATCTGGTTTTTGTTTTAATCTGTTGCTTCTCTAATAGTTTTCTCTACAGTAGATGTGACACAGTTTCTATGACTTGGTAGCGAACTGTTGGCAAAATGAGTCTAGGTGCAAGCAGTGGTGCCGTGATGTGGTACTTGATCCTATTAGCCGACATTGCTCCAGGAGGAAGACCGATAAAGAATTATGCAACCACTTATTAATGGTAGATTTGGGGTACATTTACATGGGAGAAAAACTGTCTGTGGAGCGGCACGATTTGGACATTGGTTGCGACAAATATACATCGACCACAATATCCTACCCCCCACATTAATATTAATTAAAAAGTGGAAAAGCCGTGATTGTACGTGTTTGATATCATGTAGCATATATTCAGAACTATACACAAGAACAAGTTCACAAATAGCTCAATAAACTTCTAAAATGATGATCGACATTCACTATATTGGGTTCAAAACAGCCATAATTTTGACAAGTGCGGGGAAATTAGGTAAGTACTTAAATGGAGTAGTTCGTGTTAACACAATTGCTAATAAATATCGCAATGCTTTTTAAATGAATCTACATTGTCATTAAAGTACCAAATTTTAAGATTACTTGACATGATATTCGTCATATCTTTGATTTTTTTAAAGTTCCGAATTTGTTTAATGATATTCAGCAATTCTTCATATCGTTTCTCGCGAGCTGATCGGACAACACGTTTCGTTTCTTCTTCCTCATCACTGAACTAGATACAAATTGAGAACAAATCGAAAACTATAAAATCGCTAAAAAAATCAACAAGGCAGCAATACCGTAAATGCTGGCGCCGATTGTCGAGCTGGTTGCTGTTCTTCCGATGACGACTCGGAATCCGATTCAGATCCGGTTGCGAAAAAGCGGCTCATTTAACTTAAAAAATAAAGCTACAGGAAAATAATGCGGCTTTGATTATCAATAAACAGCCATTTTTAAAATGGCTATAGAATTAAAAAGATAAACATTTGTTATTCGTTCTTTTAAATTAATAACGTTTATTCGTCAATTTTAAATTTAAGACCGTTACAGCCGTTCGAGTTATAGCGATACGATTTTCTGACGGAATCAGCGCCCAAAAACAAAACAAAATAATAAAATACTAAGTTAACACTGGAAATGAAACTGATCATGTTTATTGCAGTTTCAGCTTTTGTTTCAATGATTCTGGCATTTCAGGAGGTGGAGGTCGTGGCATTCGTAGCCAAACTTTAACCGCATCATAGATAAACCACTGAGCTCCAGTTAAAGTACCAATCATGACAATACGTGGCATGAGACCTTTCCACATACCAAGGAGACCTAAGTTCTTAGCAGCCTGTAACGCCGTTTGGCCTTTATCTTGGTTCAATTTCGATACAACTGTGTCAGCCGGATGACTAACAATGGCGCAAAACACACCGGCTATGTAACCAGCTGCAAATGTGACCACAAGCTGTTCCGCTTTCGAACATTGATCACGTGGCTTGGGCACCACATGCCTAATAAGAAATAAAAATTAACTCCTTTGAGAAATGATTAAGTGTGATAAATTAGACCCTTATGAAGTTATATAAATAATTGATGTACGCTCAAAAAAATGCAGTAAAAACAATTTTCCTTCATTTGCAATAAAAACAAAATTGCAAATTCTTTAAGCAATTTGGCAATGAATTTTAACACTAGTTTTCTGGAACTAAAATGGAAATTTTTGCTATTTATGTTCGTTTTCGTTTATGTATAATAAGATGAAAGAATTCAGTTTAAAAAATGCGTGTACATGTTTGGCGATCAGTGTGAATGAAGATATAAAAAAATTTAAAAAATCAATTCATTATAAAATAGTTGTAAAAAATATATGTGAAAAATTAAAATAAATTTTAAAATAAAAAATATAATGTGTATCTCTGTAAAATAAGTACAATTTGAAATTAAATTTTGGCATGTGGGTATGCTTCGCAGTCGGCTTAAGCGTGTGGTGGGCGTAAAATTTTTTGCAAACCTGATTTTTTATTCTAAAATTGAAAAATACGCAAGCGGTGAATGAACAGTTGTAATGTTGGGAAAGGTTAAAAGTGACAATAATCAGAGTACTAAACATTTAGGTTTTGCAACAAAATAAACCGAGTAAGTTTGCTGAAGGATTATATCGACTGAACTCTACCTAAGGTATGTTTACTAAGACACTTAAAGTTGGATAACTCTCTTGGAATATTTTTAAATTGCATTTGTTTCAAATATGGTACATATCACTGCACTACTTACCGGTAGAGAAGCTCAACAGTACGTTCGAAGCATGCAAACTTCATCATTGTATATGGAATTTGACGCATCCATAAGGGCACTAAACCCTTGTAAAAGCCATTTAAGCCTTCATCTTTATAAATCTTCGGCAAGGCAACTCGTAGCGTAGATGCGAAACCGGGTTGCGTCTGAATACGGACCTTAGCAGCCTCCATAGGCGATAATGCGATATCGGCGAAAAACTCAGCTGATGCAGATGCAGCTAAGTACAACGTCGTCCGGTATAAATAAGAGTTTTCTTCACCAATTGCATTCGAATATAATGTCTGCAAATCATCGAAACAGTTAAATTTAAATAAATCAGTTCAAAATAAAATATTCTCAAAATCAAGAAGTATTTTAATGAAATCGATTGTCACGTCAGATATAAAATATAGATATATCAGTTGTCGCTGATTACACTCTAATGTGGATAAGTTTGAACGCTACCCATTAAACTATTCGAGCCTCGTTAGTTGTACGAATATACAATTGTTTATATTTTTTTTCAAAAAAGTCCATTCAAAACTCTTACGACTCCACTGTACGAATTTCATAATACTATTTAATTTTTTCGCTACACTGAGAGGAGTATTTATTAAAAAGAAATAAATATTTATTTATTTTAAATAAATATAAAGTGACCACATTTTCATTGAAAAAAAGCGGGACAAATAGGATGAATTGAGAATTACTATTTAGTTATATATATTTTATTGCATAACTTCATAAGCATCTAATTCTTTTTTTACACAAATTTTTACGCGGTTTTTTACACAAATTTGATTCAAATCAAGTTAAAAAGAAAAAAAATTCTCTTCACACGATTTATTTTGTTTTAACACGGCTTTTAATATTTTAAAAATAATTATCTGTATTAAGCCAAATCATGCTTAAAAATGCTTACCAAATGTTTTAAAAAAAAGGCATTGAAAATTTCTGATAGTTTTAATGTCAATATATATTATTTTTAATAGCTAAATCTAGATTAAAAATACTTAACTCTTTGTTTTCATTTTCAACTTTTAAATGTCAGTTTTATTGTTTTAAAACAAATGTTAAAAAAATCTTAAAACAATGTTGTATAAACATGATACAAAAAAATTACATCAATATGCTGCAAAACAAATGTTAAAAAAGTTTCAAAACAGTGTTTTAAATAAAATATTTTTATTATTGTAACATATAAAAAGTGTTACTAAACACTGTTACAAAATTTTTGTGTAACATTAAAATGCTTAT
>AGDA01055143.1:0-11249 GCA_000281935.1 Mengenilla moldrzyki | reverse complement strand
GAGGACTAATCGCCCAATTGATATTTTGGTAACGTCAAGCGAAATTATACCTAATAATTATTTGCAGCGTTTAAATTTTTACTTTTTTTGTTAAAATTGATAACGATACCTAGCATTGCATTTAAATTACCCAGAAAAAGGGGTTTAAAATTATCGAGTAGATTTTTGAATTTCTTCCTTGTGGGGCGTAGGCCACGCGTTAAGAAACATTGTTCTAAACTCGTGTTTATTGTCTGGCTCTTGCTAAAACTGATTTTATAGTTTATTCAAAAGAATAAACAGATTTTGTTAACAGAACTTTCCTTAAGATAGGTTTTTAGCAAATTATCTTAAATGACTTGAATTCCGAAAAAAAGTGTTATTCTTTAGGCAAGATATAGTAGAATAAAGTAATGCCTTGCTTTATCTTCATGTACTCGTTGTTCGCCACTAGTAAAGTCAGTTTTGTATATGTAAAAATGTATGAATGTTATTTAAATTTATTCAAGATCATGAGTACTAGGAAAACAGTTTAGTTTTTTTTACCCTATATATCCAAGACTAGTAAATAAGCTAAATAAAATTTAAATGGGATAAATCATCATGAGTTAAAATTGCTCACTTAAAGTCTGTAAGCGTCAAATTTCTAAGTTCGCGATTTCTATTAAGTGTCATCTCAATTTGTTTCGTTTAATAATAAAAAAGGAAGAGATATCTTTATTGATATAAGCTAAAATTGGATATTAAAATTTATTATTTTCCTTAATGTCACTACTTTCGACATTTGAACTGAAATTGAATTTTTTTCAACACTTATTAAAGTTGTCGAGATTAAACGAGAGAATCCACACAAGAACGTAAACCTCAAAATTTGCATAATTGATTTCTATCGAGAAACGTTGAAAATGGGCTTTACAATGGATTAATTGTAATTGAAAAACAGAAAAAAGTCGATTTTGTGTTAAACGGATTATTTTAGAGACAATAGTGTAAAATAAAAAAGTTTGAAATCGGTTGTCACCTTTTCAGTTCCTCCGCTTAAATGTATTAGAGTCCTTCTAAGCAAACTAGTAGCTTTAGCCGTCTCGAAATTCGTCTTTCTGAGGTCCATGTAAACTTTTCGCAAATGCGACAGCGTAATTAATATACAAAATGTGTTGATTACAGTCCACAGTACGTTTAAAATATAGTGCCGATACGGGGCGTAAATTAATGGACAACTGGTCGAATGTCGGTGGTTTGGTGTGTTGGCTACTAGAGCACCGCTCAGGAACGTAGGGCCTAAGTTAATGGTAATTGACGCAAACCAGGTCATAAACACGCCAAAAAAGACACACTGTAAATTGATGTCATCGTTTAAAGTTTAATTTGCGGTGAACTATTAGAGTACAAAGTTTACAAAATAAAAGATTCGATTACTTGATGACTGTCTACTTCGTGGAAAGGGGTAATAAACTGCTCGCTTTGATTAGCTGGTGTTTTTGACGATCGATTCGGGAGTATTGGCGAATCGTTCAGGACAATTGCCAGGAAATTGATCGTGGACACTGTGACTAGTAGTAGGAAGAATGTTTCAATTATTGAACATCGTTGAACCTCTTTGCAGTTCAATATTGAAAAGCCCAATGGGAGTAGAATGGCGGCTCGTGAACCGTCCACGACAGCCTGATGAAAAATTAACCCGTTTGACCACCTAGGAAATTAATGAAATTAATTTTAGCAAATTGCTTTGGTCTTTTCCTAAGTGATAAATAGCTACGATGTCGGATTTTATTAAATTTTCTTCGCGCAATCTTTTGCCTTTAGAAATAATGTTATTAAGTCGGTTTCACAACAGTTGCAATCTGTTATAGCAAAATATAGTCGATAAAAATTCAATTCCTTAATTAATCATTATGTTCTTCTAACCATTATTTAACACGTTCACGCCTGGGCGAATATTTATGTTTTTTTCATGTGAGGTGGGAATAAGTCACTTTTTATTTCGGTGATCCATCGGTGGGTCACTCTGGCGTGAATGTGTTAAACTTTAATTATGTTAAAGTAATTACATCTACTATTTAAAATTGAAATGTTTTTAAAAAAATCGGTTCAAAATGAAGTTTTTCTGATTTAAAATTTTTGTACGATTTAAAGAAAGTTGTTAAAAATTCTCTACACATTTTAAAAAAAGAGCGTCACTAAAATTACTATTATTTGCCTTAAAGTTAAAAGGAAACTTTTCCACATCTTAAATTCTGACTTTTATATTATTAGTTTGAATCGATTGAGAATTTTTCAAAGTTATAAAACATTTCTTTCTATAATGGGCTATTCTACATACTTTTCTCGTTTTTTTCACAGATTTAGCTACATGTTGTAGTTTTGATTTATGTTTATTTCATGTTTTAATCATGTTGCATAAAGAAAATGTAATAAATTAATTGCTTAATAACTGGAAATATTAATGTGATGTTTAAGATTTGGTTAACTCTTTGAATGCTGATTATGGAATTAAAAGATAATAACATTTTATTTTTAGAATTTTTCTAATGAGTTTATTTTCATTTTAATTAAATATTCCTCTAAGACAGGCGACATAGATGTGCCAAGTTGTCTGGTTGTCAAAAGTCGTGTAAAATTTACATTGGTACACGAATAAAAATTTCTACTTGTTGTAAAAAAAATCTATTTAAATTTTGGACAAGTAGAACAATTTCATTGAAAAGACGTAAAAAATAAACTTATATTTGAAATATAGGTATATAAATAATAATGGCATCTCCACTGAAAGAATCTTTTATTACCGTTTAAAAAAATTGTTTTTAATAATTTTTTTTAAATAAGTGACAAATGAAATATTTAATAATTTTAAATAAATTTTTTATTATCTATACTTTTTTAATAACATGTTTATTAATATTTATAAAAAAAATTCCACTTTATTTTAATAAATGGTGATAAATAAATTGCTTTAGTAAAGCTTTCTCTGTGTATTTTTGAGCAAACTTGGTGCATCTAGGTCGTCTGTACTATTAATTTTACTTGAAAATTATACGATTATTAGCCAAACAGAATAAAATTTTATGTAAATTTAAAAAAAAAATGTGTTTCTTTGATTTAAAAAAAATTTTTTCCTGGTGTAGTACTTATATTTTTATTCGAAGGTTTTATTCTGATTTTTTTAAAAGTTTGTTTAAATTTTTCTATTTTTATAAAATTTGAAAAAAATGCACTTAACGTTTATTAAAATTGTGTTTGATGTAGTTTTGATAACTTTGGTATAGTTGTCCAATTAGGCTAGCGTAAAAAAATTTTAAGATTTATGAGCTTTTTTATCAGTTCTTCTTAAAGATAGGTATATGTATAAAAAAAAGGAAAACATATGAAATAAAAGGGAGAATCTTAAAAAAATAGAACGAATTTTCTGGAGATAAAAGCAGCAACATACGAACAACAAAAATAAAAACACAACAATAAAGTTGTGTTCCACATTTACTTTCTTAGTTGACAGTTGCACACTAGAAGGCTAATTAAGAGGAAATTGAACAAAATGCCCGATCCGCTTAACAGGAATATCAGCAGTGCCTCAAGGAAATTGTCTGGTTGACACTGTAGTAATTCACGACCGACAGTTGTGACTGTATGATTTGTGGCTGGTGAAGATATTGTGCCAAAACGTAAATTAGCACCGAGCATCGCAACTCTTGGTTCTTGACTCAAAAAGGAAGAACTTAGATTATTTGTGTTGTAATAAATGCTGATTAAGTACTAAGATTGATTTTATTTTAAACGAAAAAATAGATTGCCAAAATTTGATATTGTTTAATAAAATTATATTTGTTATTTCGAATATAATTTTTCGCTTAAATTAAAATAAAAAATTTGAAATATTTTAAACCTTAAAATAACTTAAAAAAGAATATTTGCATCTTTTCCAATATATAAACTTCTGAACCATAAATCTGAGTCGTTTTTGAATTTCATGTAGTAGCTTGTACAGCCAGTTTAGTATTAAAGTTGTTTTAAAACTTATTTTTGACGATTAATAGATGCTTATCATCAAAAACACGACTTTTCAAATATAACTTTATATAAAATTTTAAAAAATTCCTTGCTTTAGTATGATTTTTAAGAGCATTTTAAATAATTTAAAAAAATTAAATAATTGGGTAAATAAGATAAAAACAGGATGAAAATAGGAACAAAATACTTGTACAACCAACTTTTATTTTAAAGTTGTATCTAAAACGTTTCTTCAAAAATTTTTCAGATGATTGTCATCAAGAAACGTTTTTCTTTACGTAACTTTTATATAGACAGTGCCCCGCTACAGGATCATATACGCGATCATTCACACGATGTTTCTGACGATAAGTGTCATACTAAGCAATACAGAAAATAAAATCAAAATAAGATCAACAATAATTAAAAAAGAAATATGAGTAATGTTTGAATCCCAATTCATTAACGTTTTTTGACGATTTTAAAACAATCGAAGTTTAATACCTCTTTTTAATCATCTTCTATCGTCGTAAGAATCAAGTGACTGTACGCAATAGTCTTCAAAAAGATGGGGTTCAGTAAAAATAGGTGAATAAAAAACGGTAAATCTAGTGTTAAAAAGTTGCATACTAATCAAATATCTAAATACTGTTTTATAATTTTCTTTTATTTGATGTTTCAAAAGCAAAACTTACAGCGTCAGTTCTATGTACCATGAAATTAAGTAGTGCAATATTATGGTAACATCTGTTTGACATTGTTTATGTCGTTATAAATGTGGCTAATGTTTTCTCAGATCGTATTTGATGTCATTTTAAACGAAAATTAATAAATGAATTTTATAATTTTCGTGAATTAATGATAGAGTTATAAATAATGTTAGAGCAATATAGTTTTACAAAAATTTTAATAGCGAATAGACAAATTGATTTTATTCGTGAAGCATAAGTACATTGAGAAAAAAAAAGTTAAGATGAGAGCTTTAATATAATTGCTCAATTTGCTATGTAAAATGATTATAATAATTGAAGTAACTAAGAAATTAATTCTTGTAAGAATTTGAAAAAGTTTATTCGATTTTTCAAAACCATTTAAATTAACAATGCGAGGAAATTTTGTTTATTCCCTGAAACAGGACAATCAAGCTGCTGTTAAAATAATTATTTTTTAATTTTTATTCCCTGCAAACAGTTATCATTTCTAATAATTAATGTTATTTACTTTAAGTATAACAGTTATATTCGTCGCATTATTAGATGAGAAACAATTAATTTTCAAGACTTTAATGGTAATTATGTGTAACTACACACATATTAATTATATCGAAAATTTTCATAATTTTTTATGTTTTTTTTTAAATTGAAAAAAAAAAACTTATAAAAGTTTTAAGTAATGTATTTGTTTTGAAAACTGTTAAGATTACCAGAAATGTTTTAGGCAATAATTACTTTAATTATTTTCAAGAAACGAACGAAATTGAGTGAATATAAAGCTATCTGCATTTAATGTGACTAAGATGTCAAATTTTCATTGTTAAAATGATTAAGTTGCTTTTGTGGAGGATAATTTGTTTCTTTTAAATGAAATGAAAATTGAGGCTTTAATAGACAGTTATATATATTCTTTTCATAAATAATCTTCTGACCGTTTATAAGAAGCACAAAAAATTTATCAGTTTTGAAATAAATTAATTTTTATTGGGGAAAACACTTATCATTGCTGTCAAGTCTCCTTCAGTATTCGTATCTTTTTCAGTTCAAAAATCTTTAATGTGTACAAATGGGATATTTTTCAAATTGTATTTCGTCTAATTTGATCATAAGTCGTCTAATTTTTTTTTTTTTCTTCATTTTAGAGCTACAGAATTTTGAGACTAATTTAGATGCGTTTTAGTCATAATGAAAAGGTGCTTTTAGACACTTTTTAAACTATTTAGATACTAAATAGAAGTGATTTAGATTTAGTTTAGCTAATAAAAAGTCGTAAAGTAGTCAAAATCAGTGTCAAGTTTTAGATACATTTAGATAGATATGTATTTATTACTAAAAGACATGATTGAGATGAATTTTAGATATATTTTTTAAATGTTTACTTAAAATGATAACACACTTAATTAACAACTTATATGAATACCGTTTTATTATTTAAAAACACAAACAAGTTTAAAATATGTATAAATGCATACTTTCGGTTCATATTAAATACACTTACCATTACATATATGTATTCTGATTTTTTTTTTGTTTGAATCATAAGTTATAACACAAATAAAGACTATGAAATTCTAATTTGCTTCTAAAACATGCTAACATCATATGTTATAATATGTTACGGATAATTGTAACTTGAAAAACATGTTTTGGCATATATAGCATATTTGCATGATTTGTTTTTTTACGTTCTTTACAACATTATTGTAGTAAGAAAAAAAATTTTTTTTCAAAATAAATTTATGTTAATTTGAATTTACACAACATTATATTAAAGAAAATCTGTTATTGTGGAATAATAACGACGTGTCCACTTTGTTCCCTTTAGCTTTCAAACTACATAAATATATGTATATATAAAGGCAATAAAACAGAAAAGTTAGATCTTAAATTGCAATCCTTTGAAGCATAAGGGAACAAATTGAATAAAAAACTCAATAAATAAAAATTTACATGTTAATTTATTAGTTTCAAAACTATTCTGTTAAATAATTGTAAAATGCGCTCTCTTCACTGAACAAAATTCAAATAAATTTGACGATTTGTTTAAAAAACTCAATTTTAATATTTTATTAAAGTTCAAAACGTGTTTAAATTTGTTTTCTTGTTATATATTTGAGATTTTTCAAAATTTTTAAAGTACCTGACCCCATGTTTTTTATAAATAAATCTCAAATGCTAAGTTTCACTGTTATAGCTCACGATAACATTTTGAAATTATTTTTTAAACACACATTGATATAAGTATTTCGAATCATACTACCAATCGGCCGAGAGTCGAAAAACTGCAGAGAATTTTTGCACATCACCCATTTTTTAATACGCGAAAATTTTCAGTAATGCACACAATCTCGTTTCTCCAAAATGAAGAAACAAAGAAAATCCGATCGGGTTTTGAATCGAAATTAGAATAAGAAGACATTCAAGACGATCGTCTAAAAAGTTTGAAAATTTTAGAAACATGTTATGAACCACTAAAGGAAATCAGTGTCTCATTTAAAAACTTTTCGGGATGCTTGAAAAACGTGAATTCTTTCTATTATTTCTAGAATTTTGAATCAACTTATGCAAATTTATTATTAATTTTCCAGTCGGATTACAAGAAACAGTTAGGAGAAATTATTGCGAAAATTAAGGAATCTGTTTTTGTTTCGGTGCGAAAATCGTTTACGAATGCAAATTGTTTGGAGACACTTTTGACGAAATGCGAACAGTGTTTGCAAATTTTATTGAATGATGAGCCAGGAGTTTCGTTTCAGACTCACTTTAATGTCTTGATAGAGACTGTTCGATTGATTGGGCCATCGTGCGAACATGTAGTGAACGATTTGATGCAATTGCAAAATGAAATCGAGAATAACGCGAAGATTGATTTTAAATCGGGCGGAAAATTCAAATGGATTGATTCTGAATTGATCAAAGTAAGCTATTTTATCAAAATTTGTGCTGAGAAAAGGTTTATTCTTTGAAGAATATTGTACTTATCCGTACATATTTGTATATTGTGATTATGACATAATAGTGTTGCTACTTGTTTTAAGCACATTACAATATTCCTTATACTTTGTATTCGATTCGTTTTAAAATTGCTTTATTACGATGCCAATTTCGTTTATGTCGCATTATTTTAATCTGAAAATTATATTAAAAGGTTTTTCTAACAATTTTCGTAGACAATTACTGTTTTAAATATTGAATAATTTTAATATTTTTTGTGGAAAAAAGTAGTATATTTTGTCTTTAAATTGCAGCCTTGTAATGTTTTTAAATTTGTACCTTATATATATATATCTTTTTGAATAAATGAGTATTTAAGTAAAAAACGTAGGTAAAATTAAACTTGATTTGAAAAGAAAATAAGTCATATTTCAATTTTGAAGAGAACAAATGAATCTATATGATAAAGAAAATCTAATGGAAACTAGAACAAGCTTATTGAATTCAGTGAAAATGTAAAAAAAAAGAACTTGTATCTTTTACTAGGAGGTATACATTGAAAAATATTAAACTTGCCATTTACTTAGTTAGTAACCAATTCGAATTATTAACTCAAATAAAATCACTTAGCTGTAGTACCAAAATATTACCTCTAGCTTAGGAATAACGATATGAGTTTAAAAAAATTAATACAGAAGTAATAAGAAAATAATTTTAAGGAAACATTTTTCCGTATTCAGAACATAGTGTTTAAAAAGGACTTAAATTCCGGCTATATTTTTTATCAGAATTTCGTTTAAAGCATTTCTTCGGGTTCACGAAGTTTTTATTAATTAGGAAGGTAAAAAGATGTTCTTTAGTTTAATTTAAGATTATTTTAAGATAAATTACAAATATGATCCTTGGGTTCTAATTTGAATAGTTATGTTTTTTAAAATCACATGGAGAAAAATTAATACAAACACAATCAAAAATATAAATAAAACAGAAATATTTTTAATTAAAATGGTGACAACAAACATTTACTCTTACCATAATGTCTGCTAAAAAATAATAGCTATTTCAAAAAAATTTTTTTTTAATTATACACGTATTATTAAATCAAACCAAATTAAATTTGTAGTTTTAAATAATAGTAAGTATAATAAAATGAACCAACGTATAATGGTAACAATTTATATATTGTTTAAATAGAGCTTAAGTTTCCTATGTTAATGATATTGTTCAGAATATTTGTGATATTATAATTAAATCTTTATGAGGTTCTATTGTGAAATTGCAATAATACTATGTATGTTGCTGTGTATGGGGAGAAATGTGACATTAGTCATCGGAGCTGCCGAGACTCAAGCTCAGATATACTGCGTGCTACGATTTACTGGTGACAACTATGCTATTTGATCTTCGTTAGTTGCACATATGTATAATTTACTCTAAACTACACACAGCAATAGAGATACTACGAAGGTATTTTACAGGAATTGAATTTAGAGTTAAAGATTAAATTTTTATAGAATAATTTTTAAGACTAACCGAATTTTCAACTCGAAATTTTATTGAAATAATTGCGATGTAAAATTTCAAATTCAAAATCCATTATCTTATTGTAATAGCATGACAAAATAACGGCCGAAATAATTAGCATATTACTCGAAGGAATTTTAACAAGGTCTGTGATGATCATTAAATTTAATTTAAAACCGACTTGTAGCCTTTATAGGTCCATAGTATAAAATCTTACCTTTTATTCAAGGTTTAATTTAAAAATTTAAAATATGATTGTTAAAAGTAAATTTTTATACGTATATATAGAGTTTACGAAACGGAAATTGGCTATTGATTGAAAATGTGAATTTCTGCAACGCTGCAATTTTAGATCGTCTCAATGGTTTATTGGAGCCGAACGGCGTGCTTACAATTAACGAACGAGGAGTTGATAGTGATAGTCAAGAGATGATTTCAATAAAACCTCATCCAAATTTTCGACTTTTTTTTAGCATGGATCCGAAATTCGGTGAAATATCAAGGTAGGTTTATGTTGCATACTTACAAGAACAGTTTCGGATAATATTCTTTACACTCTTTATACGTAAATATCTCGAACATTATCATGGAATGTCTTTAAGTATAGAAAATTTGCACAGGCTTTTAAATAAGTTTTTATTTTAGACACTATAGTATAAGTAGTTCTTAACAACGTATTGTGCATATAAAATAGTATCATTTTATGATTAACATGAATTAAGTTTTTTTTAATTCACGTTAATTTTTTATTAAAAGTTACGTATAGTTTTTTATTTTTTAAAATAGCGAAAATTCTGTTTAGTAGTATTTACTTAAAGTTATCCGAATTTGAATTTGATTTACGCGTAAAGGATTAAAAACATTTCTAAACGAAAAAATACACTTTCCATTTTTAGCTTAACTTTACCGTATTAAAAACTACAAGTAGGCTTAGTTAAGTGGGTATGGCAGTGACATTTATAGTCAGGATACTGGCAATCATATTAAACCAAAATGACAACTGATGTTTTCTACAACATCTAGAATCAATGGGCATCTTTAATAATCTTGTTAGAGATAGAATCCGACTTATTGACATTATGTCATGAGCATCCATTTAATCATTATTACCATTATTGTTTTTATAGAGAAAAGTTGCTATGGCTATCAATCTCGACGAGACTCCAATGTGAATACTCTAAACGCTAAAGTCAATCAGTGACCTCTAGAATATTTGAGCTTTGCTAGTTTTATGTATGTAAAATTAAGCTTGAACTATACACAATAACAACCATTACATGACAACACAAAATAAGATAAGCATTTAACTGTAAGAAAATCTTTGAAAAACAAAAACCATAAAAGTCTGTTTTCTTATTACTGTCGTGATTACTACACTTTAATGACTTTAAAAATAAAACTTTTACGTTAACATTTTACATTAATGGGGAATGTTAGTTTTTATTATCATGTGATGACTACAGTGAAGACATAGGCATACAGGAAATTGAACACATTAATTTTTGTTGGAAAAAACATAGTTTTAGAATTTTGTGTAGTGAGGCTGACTTAATGTATATACCCATACATCTATTTACTTAGTCTTCATGATGATTTTGTAACAATCATAAAATTCTACAAAATGATAATCTAAAATCATCAAAAACATGTTTTCAGCGCCATTGAATTTGCTATTTGACTTATAGTATTTTTTCATTCCATAATTGTTGTATTTCTTTAACAAAAAATACATTATTTTAACCGTATATTGACTATCTTACGCTGCCATTTTGCTCTTATTTTATGCAGTTATTTATTTCAGTTCTTTTTTTCATTGCTTTTGTAAAATGATGACCCTAAAGTTATCTCGTTTTTGACTTAAAATGATGTCTTTAATCGTTTTGAAACAGGTTACCTATAAAATTTTTTGCCCAAAAGTAACATTTACAAGACTTTCTTTTTGACGATAGTCATCTACTGAATCATCTAAAGCAGTGTTTCTCAACCTTTTTTTACTTGTGGCCCCTTTAAAAAAAAATGTTTACATCTGTGGTCCCCTTTTCACTTTGAAAAAATGTATTAGTTTTATTTTTATTTTTATTATAATATAAAAAGTATATACACGGAAAAATGTGT
>AGDA01055094.1:0-10610 GCA_000281935.1 Mengenilla moldrzyki | reverse complement strand
AGTGGTCTAAAAAATAAATTTAAACATATATGGCGTTTTTGGCGACTAAATGTTCATAGGCTAATAAAACATTTTTTTAAAATAAATTTACAGAACAATTTATGAATAATGTTTAAAAATTTTGTAGATTAATAAACCCACAGAAAACACAGATACGTCGACTCAATTTTGAAAATAAAAATCCCTGAAAATCAAAGTTGGTATTGATTGCATAAAATAGGTAAAAAAGCTTTACCTGGGAATTTTCACTGTACGTTTTTAAGAACTAAAATATTGTACCTTTATTCGAAACTTTGGCGTTATCAGTAATAAGGTTATATGTGATCGCTTAAAGCACCGTGTTTTACCCAGAATTGCTCAAAAATGGTGTCGACGTATCTGTGTTTTCTGTGATAAACAGCACAGGCTGCATCACAGATCACAGCTTATAAAACCAAAGTAATTCTAGAAAAGGTCGATTTACAAAAAAGGAAACCGGTTTTCGCCATGCTCCGCCTATAAACCAAAAATTGAAATCGCTAAAATAAAAAGATTATATAATTTTTTTTAAATTTTTAAGAATTTTAAATCGCTAAAAACGATCAGACGTATCAAACATGCTAAGTTTACGATTTCTTAAATATCTCTATATTTCTTTATGTAGTGTATTTGTATACGGAAAAAAGTTTATAAGCATTTTAGCAATAATTATTAATAAAATTTTAATTTTGTAAATTTTAAATTGCTATTTTAACAATAAATTATTAAAATAAAGACGAAAATTTTAATTTTAAAAGTCATAATGTCATTATCACGCTTTAAAAATCTACTTTTTTTAGTGTATCAAAATCTAGATGGAAATTTAAAGTAACTGCTACAATACTGATATGTATTCAATATCAAAATTGCCTAATATGTATTTGCAAGTTATGAAAATTTCAAAAATAGTTTAGCACAAGTTACAAATTGCCCAAAAACGATATAGAAAACATCGAAATTAATTTTAATTTGAACCTGTCGAAATAAAGATGTGTTACTAAAATGCAATTAGTATTTATTGTTACATTAATGTATGATTTTAATTAAAATTCTTTTCGCACACATTTCTTAAATTAACTGTAACAAGTTAACTAAATTACATTATTTTGAATTAACGAAACGCGTAAGTATTAAAAAAACTGATTTGCTACTTTTTACAAAGTAAAGTTTCATGAGAAAGTAATAAAGCGAAAAATTAACGTTAAATTTTTCACGGAGAAATGCAATTAGTGAAAAAGAAAAGTAATTTTCTCGTTATATTGAGCTTTAAATCTTTTTTTGCAAAATGAGAGCCGTTTTTAGTTCGGTTTTTTTACTTTTAATTAACTCGGGTTCCTTTTCAATTCATCTATTCGAAATAATAGAATAATTAAAACTTGTTAATGTTCAAATTAATTTTCTGCGCATAAAATTTGTTTACGTTCATAACAAACCTTTTAGTGAAATGAATAGTTTTACAATGAGTCACTTTCCATAACCCTTTTTACTCATTTAAACAACGTTGAGGAAATTACCACTTTGCACTAACATGACTTTTCGTTTAACGAGTGAACTTGCATAATTGCACAGGCAATTACTGTCATTAATATAGGGGTTGAAATTTTAACAAAACAATATTTAAAAATTTTCAACTTTTTATTCAATTTTTTTTTTTCATTTCATATTATAATAGTAGTTTTTGCAAATCGATTTAAAATATTGTAAAAAAAAGAATCTTAACCATACTAAAAAATATAGGAGATCGTCAGTCTTAATAAACAGTAACCCTATCAAAAATTAAAATAAGTAATGTCACATTTAATCTATAAACTAAAAAATAAGGAAATGACGTTGATCTTCACATTTTATGGAATCGTTACGAAATTCTCTGGTAACGTATTCTTAGAAAATAACAATTACAAATATCAAATCTAGGAACATAAAAACTATGTTTAAAAAATTGCAAATTTAAAGTCATCTAATTAAAAAAAAAAAAACACTCATTGGCACATGCTGAGAATTCATAGTTAACTTTATCAAAATGTGAAAATCAACCACAAAGTTTTTTTATAATTACTTTTAAAAATAAAACTATAAAATATTAAAAAGAAAAACAAGATGATGAGGTAGAGTCCCTTTTTTGATTTTATTAAAGGGACAATTCAATTAACTTAGATTTCATGTTAAACGATAGTCGAAAATCAGTTGCTTGAGAGAATAATTTAAAAACAAGTAATTTTATACTCCATCAACATTTTGAAACACCAATATTAGAAGTTGATGGTTGGCCACTAAATTTTGCTCAGAAATTGGTTAATTTCGCGCCGGAACAATAGACTTTTTGTTAACAGAAACGGTTCCAGCGTTGGTAACAGTAGTAGCAATGTTACCGTTGGTTGCAACAGCTGCAGTTGCGGCGACAACGGCAGCCGTAGTCGCTGACGTGGTTGGATTGCGGATCACTTGCGTTTTGCGACTATGCGTATCGTAATGTTTAAGCATGTGATCTTTACGTATGAATCCTTTGCCGCACTTTTCGCACTGGTACGGCTTAAGACCGGAATGTAGGCACATATGACGTCTGAGATCGGTTTTGTGGTTAAACTGTTTCGGACATAGGTCACATTTGTACGGTTTGTCGCCAAAATGCTTCTTTTTGTGCGCCTCGAAATGCTCCGTGGAACCGAATCGTTTACCGCAATTCAGACACTTGTACGGCTTATCGCCACAATGGAACGTTTTATTGTGCTGTGTCAAATAGCAAGCGCGATTGAACGATTTATCGCAATCAAAACATTTGTACTGTGATTCTGGTTTTTGTACTGTGCACGGTTCATGTCCGGCCACCAAGGCCGCGTTTAAGGGACTGCCAGTCGATGTGATCAACGGACTGCCATTTTCATCGTAGTCCGATTTCTTAGCTACCATCGAATTTCCTGTTTTTGTTGCGGACGTTTTGCGTTTGCGGTTGGTAGCTACTTTAGCGTTCCGCGATCCCGGCCTTACGATTGCACCCGGTCCCGCTGTCTTCACACCCGCGCCCGGCGACAGTGGCGACGAAGTGATCGTAATAGTCGACGATGTAGACGCAGATGACGCCGAAGACGACGACGATGACGCCATCGCCGCCGCCGCCGATGACACAGTAGAAGGCGGCGAATTGGAGTTCGGCGAGTACATATTTGTTGATGCATTTAGTTGATATGGTGTGCCATTGTCATGGTCAATCGTGGTCAAATGATGCTGGTGTTGTGCTGGATCGCCCGATAGTTCATTATTCAAATAACAAATAGCGTAATCTTCACCAGATAACTCGCTATTCGTCTTGATTACAATATGAATATTCTCTTTATTAGATACAAAGTCGGCCGGAAGCAAAAACGAATCGTCGGCCACTAAATGGCCACCATGCGGCATGGGTGATTGCTGATGTTGTTGTTGTGATTCATGATGCGGATGTAGATGTATTTGTGGTTCGCCTGATTGTTGCGAAGCCTGCGTAAGCGAATGGTGTTCGATTGCTGCTAAAAAATGCGAACCCGTCACCGGGTCCGAACCCCCCACGTTACTGGAGCCAGCCGTCGCTACCGCCGCAGCCGCTGCATTTAATGTTTCCAGCTTCACGACAGCCGCCGGATAGCCGGCCAGCACGATTCCGTACCGTTGCGACTGGAACTGCGCGAAACTAGGCAGCGTCTGTTGTGTTTGTTGCTGTTGATGATGCGAATGCTGTTGTTGTTGTTGTTGCTGCTGCTGCTGCTGCTGGCTTGTAAAGTAACTCGAGTCGAGTACGAACTCGGAGTTTGCGGCCGGCGACGCGGTCTGCAACTCAAATTCACCAGTAGTAGTTGTTGGCGGACTGCTGGTGTTGCATATGCTGATATTGCTCATAATCGGTTGCGTTTGGATGATAGAATTGTTGCTGTTCATAGTAGTAGTTTGGATAACGTGGGGGGACAGCCCGTTTGGGTAATTCGACGAAAAGGTCAACGATGCCGGCGACAACGTATGGTACAATTGGCTAGATGACTGGTGCGACTGTGGCGTTGTTACGCCAGATACTGATGCCGACGTCGCTCCAGACGGAACCGTCGATGAAGCGCTTGTTGCCGCATTTAACATTTCAACAATCGAATGGTGTTGCATCTGTTGCTGCTGTTGATGCAAATGCTGTGCCTGTTGCTGATAAGTAGTGTACATCGGTGTCGGATCGATTACTGGCACCATATTCGTCAACGTCGTTAGATGAACGGGCGTCGAACAAGACTTATTCTGATCATAAGCGTCTTCACTGGAAGATGTTTCTTCGCATTTAACATTATTAGGAACCTGAAAGGAAACAAACAAATATTTACATTTCTTATTTTAGACAATGTCTATCAATTTATATTTCTATATTGACGATCAAAGCTAAACAATTTCCATGCTTTATACTAATCATTAAAATTTGTTCATTAATTGTATATAAACGAGGCTATTTTTTATGTATTTTTTAAGAGAGAAAAAAAAACGAAAATTAAGAAGTGATTTCTCAAAAGTTAAGAAGTGGTCTCACCAAGGACTAATCTATGGCGACCACGACGAAAGATAGTCTTTATTTTTTAAAGCACGAATAAAAAAAAATAAAACAAAGACAAAACGTGACTTAAAACATTTTATTCATACGTACTAAGTGCACAAAATTCACATAAAAGTACGGAGCCATTTCACTACACATTGAATCTAAATCTAAAACCATAACTTCCTAAACACACTAAAGAATGTTTTTATGTCAATTTTCACAATTGCTGAACATATCCCACTTGAAAGAAACTTAAACAATAAACGAAAACACAATAAATAAGTGTAATTTTAACTGGGGGAACTACTTCTTATTTAAGAAAAGGATTCTTATGTACAGTTTATATAACAAAATATTTCTTAAAAACTTGTACATGTACACAATTAGCAATAATTCCAGTAAATTAATCGACTGGAGTCATAGTTCTATAGAATTTAAGCTAAATGTTTAGAAAGTTTGCAAACATATTATCCTTATCAAATAAATCTTTGATCCGTTTTTGCATAAATTAAAAGTGTATTTTAACTTTCTCAGAAACGATAAACAAGTCGGACATTTTTCAAATATTTTACTCTTTGATGTCCGTATTTTTCAAATAAAATAAGCAATTACTGTTATTTCATCTTTGAACCAAAGATAAAAAAAAACAATAGACTTTGTAAAATTCGCAAAAAGCATATTTATTAATATCATAGGCGAACTGTGGTATTGAACAGAACATTTCTTGGAAAATGAACTATTGTGTTTATTAATTTGATCAGCAAATTACCTGAGATTGTTCCGCTTGTTGTTGTGAGAGCTGCTGTTGTTGCTGCTGCTGCTGTTGCTGTTGCACTTGCTGTTGCCGGTGTCGATTTTGGCCGCCTCGGTGCGAATTCGCACTGTTCATATGCTCACGTTCCGGATGATGATGGGCGCTCACCGGTAACGTAGCAGGATCCGGCCGGCCACTCGCAATCACTGCATTCTTATGCAACGTCGTATTATAATGCCGTTTCAAATGACCGGAACTAGTGAACCATTTATCACAAGCGGTACAATTGTACGTCTTCGGTCGCCGGGCTTCATTCGATTTCCAATTGGTGGCCGTTTTCTTAGCCGTACCCGGTGTATTTGGCGACGACGACGACGTCGGCGATATCGCCGCCGGCGTCAAATTCGACGTATGCGGCGTCGTAGTGGTCACGTTGTTCATAAAATCACTACTCGCAAATTGACCATTGTATTCATCAGCTGTTGTCACACTAAAATATAAAGATATATATTCAATTTAGCCTATTAATGAACGCAAATATTTCAGCGTGAGCAAAATTAAAGGACCCCCAAACAGTACATCTATTTAAATTGAATAGCGCATCTCAAACATGTTCATTGTTCCTTATCACGTTTAAGCAACGTGCTAAAATTTTCAATACGGTTTTCATAAATAAATCAAAAATTTCATTGAACATTTTAAAAACATTGAACAACTCTTTTCTATTTCTCACACTCTTTCCTACCACTTAAATAATAAGTGAATAAGTGTAAACACCTTAAGAAAAAATTCGCAAAATTACTTACTAACGTTTCTAAGAAAATTCAAGGAAAATTGTTTAAATAGCATTATACGTGCTTCTCCAAAAAAATAACTTGACAGTTATTTGAACAAATTTATTAAAATTGTTACTCTTACAAGTAATTTTGAAAAACACAAATACATTAAAATTCATTTTATTTCCTTAGGAAAAAAGTAAAGCCTTTTTGTCTAAAAGACTAAGTTAAAAAGGTCGTTAACATTTGAAAATAGCTGTAAAAAGGATTAGTAAATTTAAAAAAATTTGTCATTTTTATGACCGCCTAATTGTAGTACGAATTTTATGAATAGAAGAAAAGTAATTCAGATGACGTGTACAGTAACTTGAAAGTGCCGAACGTTTCAGAATTTCAAGCCATAAAACTATTTTAAGTACAATTTTCAGTACATCCTAATTATTTTATTAAAATTACCTTCGAATTTTCAAAACGAATTTCCTCGAAAATATTCGGCAATAAAGTTTTTTTCTTCGAACAGGGATATTTGAAAATTATTTATCCCTCTCGTATATATATAAAAGACACTTGTTTCAACCACCACCCCCGCTCGGAATCAAGCGAAACCTTTTGAAGTGTTCATCTTTCAAAAAAAACTCCAATCTCAAATTACTTAATTTCGGACTCATCTAATTTTTTTTATTGAAATTTGAGAAATTGTGCGCTTTCAAAGAGCTCAATACGACAATTTTTTGCTCATTTCGCTCAAAAAACTATCATTTGACGAGCGTAGCTTTTTAAGCTCGTTTACAGCTGCTGTGCTATCCTATCGTCGATGCTTTCTATGAACAAATATCCTTAAGAAAATTCGAAGATTTCCGTTAGCTTAAAACTGGAGACGAAAAGAGGAGACATGGTGCGCGCTGTGATCTTATTCGAAAAGCATGTTTTGAACGAAAAATAGCACTTACAACTTATCATTATGCGCATAGTTCCACGAACTGGTTCCGACCGCGTCATCTTCCTTAACCAAGCCCGGTTCCTCTTTCAGCTTCTGTCCTTGAAAGATCTGATGAACCTTATGCGAGTCCAAGTCCAAAATTTCGCTTTGCGATGTTGTCGGCGTTGCGGTTGTGGTCTGCGCCTCGGCCGCAAGCGTCTCTTCCGTTTTAATGTTCAAGTAGTTGTTCGCGGCCAAGCGAACGTTCTGCTGATAGTGCTCGACCAATTGGTTAACGTTGTCGCAATGATGGCCAGTGTTGGAGCTATTGCCGGATGCCGGCGACGTTGAGGAACTTGAACTGGAGCCGCTTTGCTGCTGCTGAGCAGCCAGATGATTCATAGCTTGTTGTTGTTGTTGTTGTTGCTGCTGCTGCTGCTGGTACATTAGCGGCGGGCTAGTCGAAGATACCAGCTGACGCGCCGCTGAATTGCCATACGGATGATACCGGAAACTAGTTTGCGGCTGAGCCACCTGTTGCTGTTGATCGTAACTGTTGTCCAAATAGTAGCGGTTTTCGCCGTTATTGAAGTATTGCATCTGAGCCATGAAGTGCGGCGATATCGACTTGTTGCGATACACGAACGGACTGTAAATTAGCGATTTCGAGTCGCTGGAGTCAGCGGCCGCCGACACGGTCGTAAAGTCGTTCCGTTTTTTCGTGTTGTTGTTTTCCTCAACGCCGTCACCGTTACCCATAGACCATTTGGCCAAGCCGTCTTTGTGAAGCTGTGCGTGCGACGTTAGCGATTTAACCGAGTCGAAAAACAAGCCGCACTCTTTGCAAACCAATTGCGGCTGCGATTGCTGTTGCTGCGACTGTTGCACGTTCACATAACTTAAATTTGTTACCGAATTGGCCATCATGGCCATCAAAATAATAATATAATTAAAATAGAAAGAAAATAAAAGGAAAATGAAAATGAAAAGAAAAAAACGCGTAGTGTCTGTTTTCGAACGTTTATCCCATTGTTTACTTAATCCGTTTTTGATGGGACTTAAACGATTCCCATTAAGAAAAGAGTGCAATTAACTTAAGCCCGAAACTGTTTTGGTGTGTTGTGTTCTGGCACGCACTTACAGTGGCAGCAACGTAACTGAAATTGTGCAAAAAGGACACCGGCTATAAAACAGTAACCGCACTGAGCACATGCTAAACGAGTTCTGAGTGACGAAGAGTCCGTTCGCGAAATCTTCAAGAGTCAAAAGTTCTTTACACACATACACTCTGTGTCTACACTCACACACACTACACTCGCACGGAAAGCGGAGTGCGTACCCACGGAGTCGAACGAAGCGTTTGTTGCTGAGTTCGTTCGGCGACAGGACAAATAGACCTTTTCTATATCGGAAAGATAACAGAGACAGGACTACAATGCGCTAAAAGCCTATTTTCTTTTCCATTCCAACACCGAACTGCCACCAAGTCCTTTTTCGCTCCGACTTCATTCCTGCTCTTGCTTTTCCCCCGTAAGGCCGTGCATCGTCTCACTTCTTGCCAGAAGTAAAAAACCGTATATATATATAATAAAAAAAGTTAAAAAATAAAAATAATTTTAAGATATGCACGTAAATATTGGAGGAAAAAACTCGTTCTATCTACTCTGAAATTGAATAGGAAAAAAGACTCTTTAATGGGTTAAAAAGTAAAAGTCACCGCGGCTTTCGGTACTTCGATGCCTCGATGCCCCGATGGCTCGACGCCTCGGTCTCGGTCTCGGTCTCTCGGTCTCGTAAACTATTAACATTGAAACGGTTTTAAGTCGAGACAAACGGCCGTGAACTACTCTACATTTTCTATTATTTAATCGCTTTTCGAAAGTAGTGTCTTCCATTAGAGATGTGGCTTGCGAAAAGACCGAGATTGGCTAATTACATAAACCTTTAAACCTTCTCCAATTTGTCCAATCAATGTTTACTTTCTTATCAGTTCAAATTCGAAACAAATTCCGTACTTTGTACCGTAACAATATGTTAATGATGGAAAACATGTTCCTTCGCAAACTGTCGAAAAATTTTAATTCCAACTTAAAAGTTTTCAAATTTGACTCGTTAATATTGCAAAAACTACAACCTACGCTTTTAGCACTTTTCGATGCTAAATATTTCAGTTATTTTTTTTTTTAATAATTATTTTATATAAAATAGAGCTTTAATCATTCATATATTGATTACTACTCAAAATTACAATATAAAATCCCAGCAAAAAACACTAAGCTTTTATTAATCGCTGTATATGAAATAAAATTTAATAAAAATTGCTTTAAAAAAATACTGTATATAAATTATATGTTTTTTATATAAAATCCTTATAAGAAAATTCACAGGTTTCCCATATGGTTAAATATACTTTGCCTTGTTTATATAGCAAAAACTAAAGTCTAGTGCTCTACTTAAACCTTTTAACATCTACAGTAACTAAAATTTATTATGAAAAAACTTGTTTTGTTTTGGAACAAAATTTGACACTAGTTGTATAAAAAAATTCCCTCTTTTATAAAATGTTCCAATGTTGTTACTTAAAAACATATATTTTATTGCAGCAACTGCTGTTTAAGAAGATAAAAATTTAAATTTAAGTAAAAAAAAATTAATTATCAATCAAATTACAAATTTACTACTAAAATTATAAGAAATATTAACTAATTTATTATGAAAACATATTTGTGTGAAATCAGTAAAAAAATATGTTCTTAGAAGTCATTTTTTACTCATTTAATACTTAGTTGACATAATAAATAACATGAATTTATCAAGTAAAAATCAATATTTGGCAAGTCATATTGTAAATTTAAACTTCAATAAAATATCAACAAAGTTTAAAATTTATTCTAAATAACTGTTAACTAAGTTGATATAAAATTCTTAAAATATTTATCAACAAATTTTCAATATTTTTATCAATAATTTTTGACAAAATAAGTTATCAAAGTACTTGATAGTAAACAATTATTTTCTTAATATCAAAATACAAAATTTGATTCCTGAAAATAATATTTATTTTTTATATGTGTGTAAAATTTATAAAAAAAATCAATTTCTTTATTAAAAAATTTTCTTATATGTTCTTTAACATATCAAATATATATTTTTGTTTTTATTAAATATCTATATTAAATGAATAACATATTTATGTATTTTAAATGTTAATTTTGTATAAATCTAACTTCAAAGATAAAAAATTCTTATCAAAACATTACATTAATATTTACTTTCTAAGTCGATGAATTACACTAGCTAACAAATTCAAACTTTTTTCTTTTACCCCTAACACCCGATGTATTTTTTAAAAGCCTACACTAAGGAAATTAAAAAAATAACAAAATTTTTGAATTTTTAAAAGCCAATTTTTTGGAGGGGGTGAAAATGTGATTTTTCACTTTAAATTTTTTTTCCAGCTGATTGGAATTACATAGATGCATGAAATATGGTGGAAAATATTCAAAAAACATCTTTCTATTACTGTATAAAATTTTATTGAAATAGCTATTATAGGGCCTAAAGTATTGGTTGTAAAAGCCAAGAAAGCGGCAAAAAATCGCG
>AGDA01055050.1:0-10641 GCA_000281935.1 Mengenilla moldrzyki | reverse complement strand
CTTACTATTATTAAAATAAGTGTTTAAATGCTTCATTGATATTCTTATGCTAATCGGTTTTTGAAAACGTTTTTCAAAAAAACCTATGCAATTTTATAGCTTACCCTATGAAATAAAAAATGATGCTTAGTTTTTCATATTACCGTGTGTTAAAAGTCATTAAAAAAACACTATTTTTGTTGTTTCTTTTTAAAAAATTCATAAATTTCTAGATGGGAAATGAAGTCTCGTTTTCGAGATATTTTTTGCCACGTATTTGTCTCTAAAACTGGATCCGAGACAATGTCTCGTCTCGTCATTTAAAACGAGACTGAAACAATGTCTCGTGTTTCAATTTCAAGACAAAACGAGACGAGTACGCGACTGTCTCGAAATATTAATCAGTGTTGACGATGAGAATCAATTTTGCATAAACCCTAAAATTTTTGAAAACATAAAGAGATTAAAATTTTCATATTTTTCTAAAAATATCCACTGGTTTAAATAAATGATGTTTGAATTTAAACTAAAAAGTGAGTTTAAGAAAGTTGAGGGTTAAAATGCAAAATTAGTAAAAATTATGTTTTTTTAAAAATTTACATTGGTTTTAATATGCTATGTTTAAGTTTAGACTAGGGGGATGCGTTTGGGGTAGTTGAGGGTTGAAACAACAAATTTTTGAAAGATTACGTTCTTTTTTCAAAAATTTGCATTGGTTTCAGTAAGTTATATTTGACTTTAAATTAAAAGGTGAGTTTGTAGAAGTTGAGAATGGTAATTTTGAAAAATTATTAAAATCAGTTTTCTATAAAATTACTTATGTCTATCAGCTACGAATTGTGTTAAAAACTCAAAGGAATAGAGTTTAAATAATTATAGGTTAAAAGTTAAAAGTTTTATGAATTATTTCTCCACATTAGTTGCATACTGTATTAAGTGTTTGGATTTCAGATATAATAGATTGAGGTTTAATTCATAACTTACTGATATAAATGCAAATTTTTGCAAAAAAAACTAAATTTTTCACTAATTTTGCGTTTCAACCCTCAACTCCCTTAAACTCACCCTTGGTCTGAAATTAAGAAAAATTTTTTGCAATCCATGCAAATTTTTAGAAACGAATAAAATTTCTCACTAACCTTACATTTATATCTCCAACCTTATATGTATGACCCTTTGTCTAAAGTCAAACGGTGCTGTTTGAAATTAGTACAAATTTTGAATAAGTACAAGAATTTTATAAAATTCATATTTTCGAACATTTTAGGGTTTACACAAAATTAAGTTTCATCGCCCGTATAGCACAAATGGTCTATTAGATGATCTATATGTTTATTAGACGATCTAAATAAATAAAAATAATAAATAATAAGCCATACTTGCTAAGCGACGTTAGTACCCTAGCACTGCAGCCATGTGGCTTATTGTACTTCTAGCAAGCCAGTAGTTCAAAGGAGCAATTACATGTATATAGAAAATCCAAGCAAAAGCCCATTTGTGTTTCTTGGCAATAGCCCACCTGAAATTTTCCTGTTCCAGGATAGCCATTTCCAAGATTAAAAACAACTGCCCAAGAAGTCTCTGAGCATTACCTTCAAAACTCCACCCGCAACAACTTGGCTGTTGGTCACCCCATTATTGGGTCTCACCGATTCTAAATCGTGGGAATAGTAATTGAAAATCTCCTGCTTTCATTTCGACAGGAGAATACTTATAGAAGGTTCTCTTGTCATAAGACGTGATCACAAGAAAGAATAGGCCTGTATGTTGGGGCTTGAAGTTTATTCTTCACCTAATCATCTTCAACATCATCTACTTGTGTTACCGTGGCTTTCAGGGTCTAATTTCTTCCTCTTTAGAGCACTGGCGTTTTTTTTTATAAGTCTCCTGTATCTAATGCCGGAAAGCATCGTTTCCTTTCGAGAAAAGTTTCTGGAAAGTTTTTTTTTACATGAAGGTTTGATTAGTTAATCTGCCTTCATTTTATTTAGATTCATATGAATCTGATAGCCACCGGGTAAGTTTATGGTCCGCATCATCAGTAACCCGGTGATGACGATATAAGGCTCATACTCTAGGAGGTCGCCCGGTACCCTAGAGGCTCCGTTGTCCTTATCACTCACTTCGAATAGAAATCAGCCAATCGGCACGGGTCGCTTTACACCTTAGGCTAGGAGTGAGGAAGGGGGTTTGGTCCGCGGCCTCTTATTTGATTACTCGAGGCTGTCCTAATGGGACGTTCGATTATCTGCCACCTACCGACGCGCTCAGTAGCCCACACAGCCCTGAGTTAGACGATCTAAATTTACATTATTTTAGATCGCTTAATAGATGATACTATTATATGTTTAATATTTGCAATTTCAACAAAAAAATTATACGGTGGAAATTTTAAAACATTTATACGTTTTTTAAACATATCAGACTAATGTATTATACATAAATCTCAAATGGAATTTAGGCTGTTTATTTCACGGTAATTTTTATACATCTAATAGTACAGTGTATTATTCACCAATTATACGTTTTTTATACGTTCAAATTATACAGTTTATAGTCAATCAGATTACGTTTTTTAAAAGTTTATTAAATGAGCATTTATTCTAAATGGGAAAAAAATCAGCCAAAAATTATATATGAATATCCGTAGAAATTATTGTTGCGAATTATTGAATATTACACATTTAAAACACCGTCTAATACATGTCAAAAATCATATCAAAATTCTATAATTTTTATTAAGAAAATCAACGTTTATTATACGATTATTGTTTAAAAATTGGTTTAATAAACATATAATATACAGTTTGTACTATATGGATCGGTAACGTCGACAGGTATTTTAACGAGACGAGACTCTCATTGAGCCGAAACTATCGATTTCCCACCTATAATAATATTCCATCACCTTAAGATTTTTGTTGTGCTATAAAATATCTTTAAACTGAAATTGATTGCAGTTAATTATTTTATGAACGAAAGAAAAACTGTAACACTTAAAGAGGATAAATATAAAACAAAAATTAAATTTTATATTTTAGAATTTTGACGTTCGTGGACTAAAATGAAACTACGTTTATTAAATTCCTCATGTGATTTTACATAGGAATATGTGGTTTTGTGAAAATTATGCGGTCCAAAGATCTTATTTAACTTGATTTTAATTAACTATAATCAATTTTAGTCAAAAAATATTATGTAGCATAAAAGCATATTGGGAGATATAAATTTATGAAGTTTGAAGAAAACAACAAAACATTGAGCTTTTTTTAATTATTCATAAATAACATGTTAATAGAAACAAATCAGCATTAATTTTTTACTTCATAAGGTATTCTGGAAAACCACATACATGTTTTTGAAAAGCGCTTTCAAAAGCTATCAGTAAAGAAAATCGACAAAAGCTTTAGTAGAAATTTTGTTATTACACAAGATTAGCTAAAAAGTGCATTATAACTATAGGAAATCTTCACTTAAATGTATTAGAAAAAATTACCTAGTTTTTCTATAAATTGCGATGAGTATTTTAATGTTACATAGAAATAAATTTAAAATCGACAGAAATATAATAAAAAAATAGCAAGTGAACTAAAAAATTTTTTATAAAACTAATTGAATATTTTTAGTAGTTTTAAAGGATTTTCAATTAGACCTATGTAATATAAAAATTTTTGCAAATTTAAGTGCATACTTTTGTGAAGATATTTTTTAGAAAACTTCAATAATTTAGTAAAATATATTTTCAGTTTTATTTTTCATATTTCACAATTACACAAGTCTACTGTACGAAGAAGTAATAATTATTTAAAAGTGTGTTTGATAACTTTTTAAAAATTTATGATTCTTAATTTATTTTTTTTTAACTGATGGCAAAGACTTTCGTATTATTTCTTGATTAATTATTGATTTTTGAGCACTCTCATGTTAATGATAATAAAGCATTCATTGCATACTCAATTAAATTTTCTCCAAACGTAAATTTGTACAATTCAATTGAGTTTGTAATATTTTTACGCGTTTAAGATGTTTAAAGAAATTATAAACTGGAAACAATTCATCAGTTTCTTTTCGTACTAGTAAATTTCTAAAGTAAACTACTTTCTTATATGAAAAACAATTTAAACAGCTTTAAATTACAAACCTGCTTGTTAAATTGATTTATATAAGTGTTTAAACACAGAATTTAATTTCAAAAATAAATGAAGTGGTTTTACGTAACCTTATTTTAATGATGTGTATATTGTTTAAGCTAAACGTCGCATAGAGCTTTGATTTTTTTAAGTTTATTAAAAAATTTAAAAAGCATATAAAAATGAGAAGCACTATACTTGTAAATTACTATTTATTTTCTGTCATGAAAAATTTAATGTTCCCTAGAAAATGTTGCGACCTATTTTCTCTTAAATCAGTTTTAGGAATTTTCGAAACTTGTTAATATACGTTAAATGGAATGCAAATAATTTCTCCTGTTTCTAACGTGTTAACTCCAAATTTAATATACGTGCACACAAAAAGAGTTGATTTTATAATTTGACTCAAAATTAAATTTATATACTCATATAGAACATTTTTACAACTCAAAATGAAAATAATTTTTTTAGGTGTTTACGACAATTTTTACGTTCGAAAGCATTTTAAAAGTACTAGCATTAAACAAGGAATATTTCGATTGCGGTTGGAATGTATTCGATTTGCTTATAGTAACTGCAAGTGTTTTGGATTTAATTTTTGAATTGTTAGATGGATTATCCGTTTTAAGAGGATTACGCTTGGTATGTTTCTTTTTTTTTAAAAAAAAAGTAATTGAAGCAAGAATTTCTTTAATAAAATTTTACAAAATTAATACTATGGATGCGTTCGAAAACTCAATAGTTAACTATTTGGCATATTTTTTTTTAAAATGTTGAATAAACTGCTTAGAAATACTAAATCTGTCTTATTCTCAAATGAATTCTACTTTAAAAAAATAATAAAACTTAAAATATTTATTTACCGAGACAAAAGTTTTTATTAAAAAGTCTATAAATAAAGGATCTTTAAATTTTAATTTTTCTTATGAAACTTCATGACTACCAACTGTTAAAAAATATTTTACTAAAATTGTTGACTTTTCGAATGCACCCTATATTTACATTGCTTGAAAAAAAACTATCGAATTGAATATAATGATTCGCGAATAATGTATATGATAATTAATAACGTTATTTTATTGATAAAGATTAATATCATATTAAATTAACTTTCTAGAATATAGGAAAGAAATTTCCTAAGCCATGTGTTCGATGATTACCATGAAATTCAACATCTTTTAGATTGTTTGAAGATTGAAAATCTGAGGTTCCGCCATATTCATACATATATTTTTAATATTCAGGCCTACCACCATTTTACAATCAAAATAAAGTAACAAAAAGAATTATAAAATAAATAGACATTATGTTAAGTCAAACACCACGCAATTTCTTCATATATATGAAATTTCAATGCTAATTTAAATTAATAATAAATGTCACTGTTCATTAGCATTTGACTAATATTAGGAAAAACTTATTTTTGAAGTGTACATAGTTTTTTATTTTTTATGTATAAAAAAATATTGAGTTTAATTGTGAATTTCATACATTGAAAAAATATTTTAATTTCACCGCCAATAATTTTTTATTGGCTTTTTCTACAAAAAGTTATAAAAGTTTTTACTGCTTAATGAAAAATTTTATTGATTTTCTATGCTTATTAACCATATTTGTAAACTTTTTAAAATTTTGATTAAATTATTAAAAATTATTTGAAAGTTAATAAGCTTCTTGAGGCGCAAAAATAAAAAACTATAATGGCTAGTAAATAATAAAATTATTGTTATATTTATACATTTTTATATTAAATATAGTATGCTAAATAATACATATAGTATTTTTTAAAAAAATAGTATCCGCGCTTAAATATTGTTGGAGTAATAAAGGAGTTAAAATTTATTTTTTTTTTTCACTAAATTAAAACAATCATGTTTCTTTAATTTCTGTTTAAAATTGAAATAGACTTTCAAAACTATATTTAATTTCATTAAACCAATACTAATTAAGCATCGTTATTTTTATTATTCAAATAGAACTTAAACAATGAATTAAACATTTTGATGTAAGTGATAACTTCTTTGTCTGCAAATAATACACTCAAATAACCCAATTTAAAGTATTTAGCAGAAACGTTTAATTTTTACGACTAATCTTTAAACGGATACTTTTTAATAAAAAAAACTCCATAAAGTGTTAATGGCAAAACTTTTAATGAAGTAAAATTTTACTTTAAAACAAAAGTTTTTTAAGATTAATTTTCTTTCTTAAGAAAAAATCTGATAAGTTAATTGATATGAATTAAAAAAAAAGATTTTTTTTAATTATACATTAAATGCAAATAATCCTGTGCAAAATTATAATAAGTTTTTAAAAATAGTCATACTTTTAGCATTAAAAAGGCACGAAAAGGAATAATTTTGGGATTCTTTAAAAAAGTATCCTTGTCAGTATACTTAGACACTACTAAAATAAGTAATAAACTTAAGCTTTACTTATGCGTGTTAATTTGTATTCAATTGAAAATTCTTTTTACACATTTCTTTTTCAGTACATTTTACTGTCTTTTGTCAAATTTTTTTCGAGTTAAGAGAACTTAATTCAAATACTTCTTAAAAAGTGAAAACAGTTTTTTGATTTGAATTTATGATGCTCTAAAAGTATCTCTTTTTTACCTACTTCAAATGATATATTGGTGGAATAAAATAACAACCTGTCGATACAAAAAGACGCCATTTTTATATCTTACTCTATTAATTTTTACACTTAAAAAGGAACAATTTTGCACCAAATTAACACGAAAAAGTCACAAAATCGTGATAAAAGTAGTGCAAAAAGAAACAGCAATGCTGTACGAATCACAATGAAAAGTATGTAAATATAAGAGCATAATTAAAAAAAAAGTTTTTGCTCCAGTTTTTCATATATTTGATTTATAACTAACTATAGTTAATTAGTGATTGAAGTATTAATTTTTATTTTTTTTTAATTATAATCTAATTTTAAAGAAGACTACAAACTCAATTGCAAATTTGCAACAAAACTTTAACAATTACACTAAATTTTTCAATGCTGCTCATTTAAATGTAAATTCTTGATTTCAGTATGCAAAATTGTATTTTCGTGTTGCAGTGATTTTTTTTTGTAATTAGTTAAGGGTTTTAAAGTTAGCGCAATCATGGACTACAATGAAAGTTCTATTAAGCATCATTATATCTAGCATTGGTGCATTGGGAAACTTAACATTTGTTCTAGTCATTGTAATTTATATTTTCGCCGTAATTGGAATGCAATTGTTCTCAAAAGAATACACAAGTGATAAATTTTACCCAGATCCGGTGCCAAGGTATTTTATCAACTCTATGCAAAAGGTGAAATTAGTAATTGTGTTATCAATGAAAAAAATCTAGGTGGAATTTTAATGACTTTTTTCATTCGTTTATGATGATTTTTCGAATTTTATGCGGAGAATGGATGGAACCCCTGTGGGATTGTATGCGAGTTGAGGAGGACGAAGTTTGCAAATTTAAAAAATTACACATTTGCATATTTTTATTAAAGTTTCTCGAAGGGGTTCGGGATATGTTTAGCAGTTTTTCTACCGGCGCTAGTGATGGGCAATTTTATGGTTCTTAATTTATTTTTGGCCTTGCTATTGAACAGTTTTAATTCTGAAGAGCTAAAAAGTCGAAAAGAGGTATATTAATTAAAGTTATTGGCTACTTCTACTATACACGTGCATACACTATAGGAAGTAGGCGATGAGTCGCGACTGGCCAAAAGCTTTGATCGAATCCGTTCCATAATTCGTAAAAGGAAATATAAAACTCCTCGTCTGGAGAAAATTGTTCAACAGATTATGGAAAAAAATTCGAAAAAAATCAGCTTTAGTTTATCCCGTGACAATATTTACAATAGATCGTATCATGAAGCAATGAATCGACCATTGTCGCTAATTTCTTATGATCCAAGTTTAACTCCATTGCCCACATATCATGATCTATATGTTAAAAGCAAAACGGATAATGACGATGATGTAATAGAAACAAAATTTGCTGAGGGAAATATTACAACTGATGAACGGCGTAAAGCGTTTCGGAAAATGTCATCTGGTTTCGAAACACAACAAACAACTATAAGTACTATATTTTTAACTTGATTTGTTCTTAACAAGTAAATTATTAAATGCACTAAAACAAATTCAGAATAAAATGAAACTTAATATACACACTATTCATTCTAAAAATACACTCAAATTTTCTTTCAAACCTTACCTAAAAAAATATAGCATTTTTAAACGGATACTTAAGCCGTATTCGAAAAATAATCCACCATGTTCGAAAAAGAATCACGATGCATCCACGATACATCGCGAAGCATTAAAACCCTGTTTTTTTCTCTTCTCGACGCATTCTATTTTTTTCAAGATGCATGAAGATGGATGAAGATTTGTCAAGATTTGTGCAGTCTGTGTGAAATTTTTTTAATGTTTTATTATTTTGATCACACCAGTACCAATAAAGTTCCACATTGGGACTTGAATCGAAACCTAATTACGATATTGTTAGTCTGAACAGCTCTGACACGTACTTCAGTTGAGCATAGGCTTAATCAGTATGACTAACATTTTAAGACTTACATAAACAAAATTTGGCTGTTCAAAAACTCAATCTTAATGAATCGTGATTAATTGCGATTAGGGGGAGGTTTCGAAGACGGCTTTAGTGTATGTATAAGTATGCTTTCAAAAGTTTACACCAAACGCTTTCTTGCTAAAATTTTGAACAAAACTTTGACTAAATTGTTAGTACTAATTAATACATATAAGTTTCACTACACAATTTCCTATTCTAATTTTTGTAATTACAATTATTACAATTGTGCTAATTCTAAAAATTGGGTTTAGCACTTATAAACAAATTACTTCAATTCGAAATAGATAAATTTATTCATTTATTATAATAGACTGTTTTCGCAATACCATTTTTCAACAAAATGCATGTAGAAAGCTTATGCGTTTGAAAGTCATGTATAACTTTAAAAATCATTGGAAATAAAATTGACTCAAAATACTATAAATTAGCTTAAACAAATTAAAAAAAAATTCTATTATTTGAAATGTGCAAATTAAGAAATATTAATACTGAATTAATAAAGAGGTTTCCGCCTTTAATTTGACATTATAATAATTATATTTATGTTAATACTTTATATTTTAGCGGATCAAAGTACTTTGAATCAATTTCATTTCAAAATTCCATCCACATTTCGTCAAAATGAAAAATAATTTCGAATTAATTTGCCTTGCGTTTTAGCGCATCGCATCATTGAAACTTTATTGTCGAACACTTATTAAACTTGTCGAGAATTCACAGAACAAACATCGCTCAATGTATACTTGCCGGATTCAATTGCAATTCTTTTCTTCATTGAAAAGTTAATTTGATTCGATTGCAATAGCCGTTAAAATATTTCGATTCACAGATTCTAAAAAAAAGAGAATTCATGAATTGTGCTTAAATAGCACAGATAAAAGTATTCGAATTTTTTTCGAAGCGAACTACTTTTGCTTTAATAAAATCGAAATGTTTCGATTTTTTTGTTGCTGTGACTCCGCCCCTAAATCAAAATTTTAGTCACCAAAAGTACTAATTTGGTTTGCTAAAATACGACTATAGTCATATTACAGCAGTATTAAGACAGTTAATTTGGATTAAAAAAATCATAAAATTATAATCGTAAAAAATTAAGTCGCGTGTACTTAAACAGTTAAAGGAATAACAAAAAAAACGAATAAACTAAATTTTTAACTTGGCAGTTATTATTTTATTTTTTATTTATGAATCCGCCGTCATATTTTTAAGACATAAGCTAGTTGTTGAATATTTATTAAAATGTAAGCTTAAAAATTAATGTAATTACTTTCATTGACAAAGACGACGAAGATAAAGATATGGAAAAAATCGAAGAGCGTACAGAAAATGGTGACGGTGAGCACAAATTCCAGCCGTGGAGAACCATATTGTCTTATGTTGATGAGCTAACAGTTGGTGGTAGAAAGAATTCCAAGGGAGAATACATTACGGACCCAAATGCATTTCCCAGTTTCGGAAAACGTCAAACGAGAAAAACGCCACTCAATTGTTTTCCGCAAAAGTGCTATGAAAAGTATGACTTGTTAAAAAATAAGTGAAGCAAATAATTATTAGTTGAATGAAACGATGTGAAAAATCGAACATGACTTTTTTTAACTGTATGCATGTAATAGAGTTTTAATGAGACGTTTGCGTGATAAAACGCTGTTTTCCCGAATACAATTTCAATTAGACATACTATTAAGTCAAAAAAATATCACATTTAAATTTATAAGAAATGTTGTACCAAAGTCAAATAACTTAAGCATCATAAAACTTCCGAAACAGTAGTAACTTTTATAGGATTCTTATAAAGAGTAGTGTAAAAGGAAGAATTGGTTATTTATTAAAAACAGAATAGGGTAACTTTCCTAAAAAAAAAATAGCATAGTATTTTAAATAAGTAGTCCTGAGTTACAATTTCGATGTAATTAACTTATTTTTTGCCGGAACACTAA
>AGDA01054952.1:0-12103 GCA_000281935.1 Mengenilla moldrzyki | reverse complement strand
CTAACTCTTTTTGCATAATAAATTTTTACTTTTGTTCCCTACCCTGTTGGACACCCTGTATATGCGTTTTATAATTAAATATGAGTTACAAGTTTGATTAATTAATTTCATATAAATATAAATATGCTTGCATTTAAGAGAAACATTATTCTAATATTATATAAACAAAATGAATATTAATAAGAATTAATATAATAGTTCAGTAAAAAAAATTTTAATATTTCTGGTAAAAGATTAAAAAATATGTTCTGTAGTTGAATTAGTGGATAAACGAATCATTAGCGTTAAAGGATGAATCAAAATACTGAATTTTCATTAATTATTATTGGTATTAAAATAATAGTTTTCGAAGGAAATAAATGAATAAATATATTACATAAATTTATTTGACTATAAATTATAAAAGTTAATCAAAATGCAAAAACAATTGATAACAAAAAACTATTTGAATTTATAAAAAAAAGGAATCAAGTTTCAAAAATTGTTCATAAAAATTAGAAACTAAATTTTTATATTAATCAACATAATTTTTTTAAATTGGAAAATTAAACTTTTTTTACATAGTTAAAAATAATGTTTCATAAAATGGAAATATTATTAAATGATTGATTTCAACTTTTTTGTATAAATTTAAATCACTATTTTTGAAAAAATAATATGGTTATTATAAAAATATGAAAATATATTGTTTTTATCTATTCGAACACTTTGTTGAATAACTCATTTCACTATTATAAAAATATTTACATCCTTATATGTAAAAATTATGCATAAATAACGAATAATTGTTTTTAAAGTTATTTAATCATGGTCAACTATTATTTCTTTGTTCTACTAAATTTCATAAAAAATTTTACTATCAATAAAATTGAACAGTAAATAATTTCAATCAAAAACTGCTTTTAATCACTCTAAATTTTCTCTGAAATTTTTTTGTTCGAATTATAGAATATTCGAGCAAAAATTTTTTTTATGAAAATTAGAAACCGGTTGAAACCGGCTGAAACCGGTTAAAACCGATTTTCTAAAATGTCGATTTTTGTATAAACCCTATTTACTATATTATGCTATACTACGTCGATAAAAGATAGAAAACAATACAATCATTTCGCGATCTGAAGAAACTTTTCCCGGTTTCAAATCAGGTGATATCATTATGAAGAATTAGTCAGAAAGAGAACGGCCACAAAATTTCAAGATCAGGCATTTCTGGCAGCCGTGGAAAAAGACGAAATTCCGATAAAACGAATTTTGGCCGAGTACTTCAATGTCAATCTTCGGAGCATAAATAGGAAGCAGTAATTGAAATAGACTGTGACTATGCTTCTAAATAATCGTTTAAACATGTATTTCTTAAATACTGTTGTTGATTAGGTTAAATAAAATTTGATAAAGAAACTCCAGATAATTATTTATGAACCTAATTGTAAATATTATAGTTTGTTTGAACATGAGGAGATTTGAATGTAATAAATTTTTGACACTAAATGAGGATAATAATTGTTTGTAAATAATTTAAAACTTTTATATATTGAATTTTTTGTTTTTTGAAATATTGTTCACCAGTTTATAAATTTACATTAATTAAAAATTATGAATTCGAATTTCAAGCTTATAAAAATATGATGAAATTTTTTTTAATCTATGTATTTCACAAGAACCCTGACATTTCAATTTTAGTTGTTTATGTGAAAACCTTAAATGTAATAACCAAAAGAATAAACTGCAATAGTATCAGAGATGATCCTGACAATATTTAGGTGTGAAGGCAAAGTCTTCTAGTATTGCCAAACCTAGTATTTAATGCGAGGAAGATACAAATATAGCTTTTAATCTGATAAATATAGCACTAAATCGTTCCAAGCACAACTAAATGATAATTTTTTTCGTTTTTACGCATGCAAGATAACAGGCACACGACAATGGTAACGGTTTTAAAACGTGTTAGGTGTATGAAAATTACTCTCTTAATGACTTTTTAAAAAGCTTTTAAACTTTACCATCATTCAATGCCTTTTTCTAAACAAAATTAATACTTTAGGATGTGCCATTAAGACCATTGTAGTAGACTGATTTTCTTTTAGCAAGATATCTGTTAGTGTTTTAGTTAAATTAAAATAACCACTCGATAACATTATTTTAGATTTCGCCGGAAATGTTCTTAGCAAATTTGGTACTATTACAGAGTCATGTTTAAAGTTTAATTGATTCATTTCTAATAATGGATATATCCAAGTATCTGTAAACTAATCTACTTAATACATTTAAATTCAAAGCATACTAAAACAATATAAGCAATTTTTTTAAATAAATACATTAACAAAAGACATGGCTGCAATAGTATAAAGCTTATTTTTTCAGTATAATGATATCTTTATTCTCCTCATTTACTAATAAAGCCAATATTACAATTTCAAAAGCCATTTTTCAGTATATGTCAGTAGCTCTCAACAGAGATTACTCTGATCGACATAGGGAGAAATATTTCTGTTTCCTTCATTTTTAAGTTGGTACAAACTCAAACAAAAGCATAGATGTAGAAAACATGGACCGATTATTGCATTGTTTGCATTGAAGAAAACATAAAACTATTTCATTTCTAATGCGCAGAAGCTTTTTTCCATTTAAAATTTTTAAATGTGAAAATAGTGGAATATATAAATAGTAAAAATGGACACAAGCATCAAGTGTAAATATAATTCCCGTGATAATCCGAAGTTATCCTTCTATTAGTAAGTTTTTATGTAAAATGTTATTACTTGAAAATATATTCATTAATAAAAAAAAATCGTTTCTTAACGGAAATCGTAAACCGTTGACAGTTCGAATTATGATCAAACGTACTTGGGGTCGAACAGTTTTATGTTTTCTTCAGTGTAAACAATGCAATGATCGGTCCATATTTTCTACATCCATGAACAAAAGTGTATTTTTTGACTAAGTTTATCTTTTATAAGTATACGACGATTACTGTAGTAAAAATATAAATAGCAAAGGATTTTTCTTATCAAATGTTTTTCAGCTTCCTTTGACGTCTACTTAAAGTTAAAGAAAATAATATCAAAATTATTTAAAAAAAAATGCTGATTTCTTATAGAAAAAACAAACAGTGCCGTCAATTTTTTAAAAAAAATTCTTATAGTGGCCTGTTATTTATTTTATATGTTACTACAATTTCGACGCATTACTTTTTAACGTTATTTAACTTTAATCGCTACTGTATGCACGCACATACATTTTTTTTTATTTTATGTAATAAAATATTAAATAGTCAACCGATTTACACAAAAATTTCAAAAATAGCTTTTTTAGTTATGCTACTGAATTCTACTTAAACTCTCTTAAGCTTGAATGTGCACACATACGATTGGAATTTTTTAATGACACAAAAAAAGGACCGATGATGATTAAATATTCATTATCAACACCAATCTGATTAATAAAAATCCAAAAAAAAAAATGTACATTTTCTTAGATTTCACATAACTTTTTACTTAGTAAATTAATATTATTATTCAGTTGGTTTAGTTTCCATTTAGTTTGTATGTTGTCTTTATTTAACATAGAAAAAATAAAAACAGACTCTTGATATTGAAGTAAGTTTCAAAGTTTTAGTACGCTAAAGTAATAAAAAAATTACAACTTAAAAAAAATCTCAAGATATTTGATCAAGATTTTTCTAAAGATCCTTTATTTGATTGTGCACGTTTTCATAAATCAAAAACATGTTATTCATCTCCGAATACATATGGTTTTATTACAAAGCTTTAGAATGAATTATATCAGGAATGGCCAACAGGTCAGTCGCGAAGTCAGTTCTGTCGATCCCGTTTTTTTTTTGACTTTGTGTGAAAAAAAGAAAATCGTTATTATGTTAACATACAGTACTGGTCAAAAGTATTGAGTACGTGTTTTTTTCACAGAATATACACGAAGAAATAAATTCTAATCTCTGTTTATGTGTCGCTAATTTCAATTAATAAATATTGTTAACAATTATTCATGCTATTTTAATTCATCTGGACTTGAGTTTTAGACAGACTATGTATATAACAACAAGTCAATCGCGACGCGTTTTTTAAATAAAAAGTCGATCTTAGGTACACAAAAGTTGGCCACCCTGAATTATAGCAAAAACTGTTAGTTTTTTCTTTTTTTTGAAAAATGTCCCTTATAAATTGCGTTTATGCGTGTGCGGAATTAAAATATCTACAAAATTAATTAAACGTATTAATCATGTTAACCTGAATACACGAATTTAGATCATTTGACTTTATAAAATTAAAAAAAAATGTTTTTTCAAGTTTTTTTTACAGTATTGTATATTAATAAGGATTTTTTCTTAAAAAAGAAAAAAACCATATTGTTTATTATATATTTAATTAATTAATTCACATTTAGGTGATTTAAAACAAGTTTTTAGTAGTATTACAATTATAATCAGGGACCTGAACCGAACTGAACCGAATTTGATCCAAACCGAACCGATTACGTTTCGGTTCAGATCGGTTATGCAAAAAATTAAAATTACTAAATTTGAAACTTAAATTTTCAAAGTTTATCATTGTTTTTAAGCGCACATTTTGAATTTTGTAAGCTCACATTGGCGCATGTTTCACATAAACCGAATTTGTTTTATCGCTACTTTTAAAATGTATAAAAGGCAATAGGAAAAAGGCAATTGTAAAACCCAAACACTGTACATAGATTTAAGTAAAAATAAAAAAATAAGAATAAAAATTAGTTTTTTGCTACGTATGCAACAAATTAAGCATTTTTAAAATGGACTGAAACCCAACCGAAAACAAATTTGAATCGAAACGAAACCAAACGGAACTGAAAAAAATAAAAGTGGTCCGAACTGAAACGAAACCGACCCAGAGTCATTTTTTCCTATTTGAACCCAACCGAATCGAAAACTGAAGCGCAAAGAAATTAAACTTTTTGAACCGAAATGATGATTTCGGTTCAGTTCAGGTTTCTAATTACAATATACCATAAATAATTTAGCTGTGTATTTATTCTCCAAAATAAAATCATTATCTTAAAAGAGATTAAATTTAAATTTTATTCAATTTTGAAATACATATTAATTTTTTTTCTTCTTTCTCTTTTCGAAACAATCAACCTCAATTATTTCTTATAAGAAGTCAATTTCGATTCAAATAATAAACTTAATAATAAATATTGATTAATGAAAATTATTTGGTTTTAATTTAAAATAAAGTTTAGCAGAGAAAAGAAAATACGAGTTGCGAAAAATGATTGCATTAGAAAGTATTAAATATTTGCGTAAAAGTAATTCTCAAATAATTTTAATAACAGATGAAATTTAAAAAAAAAATTAAGTGGCTAAATATTTAGGGATACATTGGATGAATCCACTACTAGCTTTATTGAAAATAATGAGATAATTCAAAAGTTTCATTCGTTTGACAGCTATTCTTGAGTTCAGTTAAACGATTGCAGTGAAAAGTTTTGCACACGCCCACACTTAACTAGTAACCCTTAGATATTTTACAAAAAAATACGAAGCGTTATCAGTCTATACCTTATACGTCTATGATTTTTACTGATCAAGGTTCTAGCCTTTGAAACTCAACCCTTAATGCTTAACAATACGAATAACATGTCTTCGCTAATATGAAAATGTGAATAAATGAGAAATGAGGTCTCATTTCCAGATATTTTTGTCTCGAAAACGATACATGAGATAGCGCCTCAGTCTCATCGTTTAAAGTGAAAATGAGACAATGTCTCGTGTCTCGATTTTGAGACAAAACGAGATGAAATTCACTAAGACGAGACTCTCAATTTCTCATCTTTAAAAACATGCACTACTGAAAAACATTTTGAAAAAAATCAGGATCGAACACCTCAAGACAAATCTTTTAGTTTTACTTGCTAACTCCGAGCTCCTGTTATTCGACGTATCAATCTCATTCTTCAGAAAAGTCTGCATAATATCCCGTGCTTTATTTTGAAACTCATTCAGAGAGCGACTTTTTAAAACCTCTGTTAATTCTAAAGTGTTATCTTTTTTTAACCAATAGCTGAATTTCTGAACACATTCAACGAGTTGGTTAAAAAAATTTGCCAAATGTTCATCGTGTATTAAGTAGTAGCGATCTTGACGATTAACGAAATAGTCATTGGACAAATTAGCGCCACTAATGAGCACTTCATTGTCAAAAATGTAAAATTTCATGTGCTGCAGGCCAAAAATTTCATTCCAGCGATCCGGAAAGAATCTTTTCCAGAAGCTAAATCGTAGCGCTGGTGAACAATATAAAGATATTTTACAATTGCTCGATGCCTGATTCAGCAGCGGTATTAAAACAGTTCGTGAATTGATAACATTTCGCGAACTTCTAGTGTAATCCAGCAAAATGTTGACTTCGAGCTGATTGTCGCAAAATGACTGATTTGCTTGAATATTGTTCACGATTTTGTTTTCCAGAGTACCAACGCCGAAATAAAGACTAGCTAAAGTAATACGGCTTCTTGCCGTTCGACATTTGTTTAAAATTTCCGAGAAGAAATCGACCGGCTCGATTAAAATTTTAATATTTTCAGCACAGACTGGAAAGCAGGGCGCCGTATCTTTTAGCGAATTATGAATATTTTGAATGTCGCATCCGATGTTATTCAACACATTTTTGTACAAATTTGCTGAAATATTTAACGAATTTCTTATCATATATAATACACACTAATTAGCAAATTCCACTTTTATTCTGCGCGAACTTATGTCACAGAGCATAAGTTGAAGTTGTTCTGTGCGAAAAATGTAAATTTCAACGTGGTGAGGAATGGATTTAGATTTAGAGATTGATGCAGGTCATTTGTTGGTAATTAACAAAAGTGATATCGACGAATCGTTGTTAAAGTATAATTAAATTATAATTCGTTAAAGTTTTATTAGTTTGTTTCCAGCACGGATCCAGAGAACTATTTGAAGAAAATCACAGAAAAGTCGTACCAATCTTTATTAAGTGAGTTGGTAAAATTGGATAAAGAAGTAATAGACGGTAACACATATGTGAAGTTGCCGAAAGGTAAATATAGAATTCCGAGGTCGAAGCCGATACCAAAGGAAAAACCTTTAACAAAATGGCAGAAGTTCGCTTTAGAAAAGGGGATAAAGAAAAAGAAAAAGCCTAAATTAATTTGGGATGATGAATTAAAGGTATTATTTGAACAGGCACCTCTAATTTTACCACACCGGTATATTTTGGTCATTTCTCCTTTATTTCAGACCGCTAATTACTCATGCGAGCTCTTGTCCCTTAACTCGAAAATTGTAAAAACATTTAACTTTTTTGCCACAAGCAGATCTGTGGAAATTTCATTAGAGTACGCGCAATTAGTTATCTTTTAATTTAAATTTAACGAATTCTTCAATTTTTCAGATTCTCCTAAAGTTTTTGGTACTTTGTTTACGCAGTCACAATTATAATTAAAATTTGGCTAAGCTTAAATCCTAAACAACTTTCCTTTAAAGTTTAACACGTGACTAGCACTTAGTGCATTATTTTAAAATAGCACAAACATAGAATTTTAATGTATTTTACCATTAAAAAAGGCAAGCAGTATGTATAAGATGAGAAAATGAAATTTGAACAATTATTGTGATATTTAATATAATTTTTTGTGACTTTTTTTTAATTTTAAAAATTATAATTTTTTTGCACATAAAACCAATTTTTTTAAAAGTATTTTTATAACGATTTGTATTTTAAAACCCGTGTCATATTTCTTATAATTTACCCAAAAATATAAATTTAAATTTATAAATTCACAATTGTCTGTACCATCGACGTCATTTTCGGCATGTTGTGTCGAAGTATGATACCGGAAGGTAGTTGATGCCGATTTCCATTATTATAATTAATGGACAATTTTATTAAAATATATAAACTTATTTATCGTGAACGGCTCAAAATTTAATTACAATTAAAGTGAATTAAAACATAAAAGAAAGAACAATTAAAACCGAGGCTTATCAAGGGTGAACTTTTCCCCTTGATAACAGCGAGTACACAATAGCCACAACTGGAATCCACAAATTCCAAAGATCTGGAATTGATTTCAAGTTCATTACCAGTAATAATGGCTGATTCGGTTGAAATCAGAACATGAAGAAATTTGAGAAACGATGATAGCGTTTCAATAAATGCTTTAAATAAAATACCAAATAAAAGAAAACGTTTTATTTAAACATTTTGCAAAAAGTTTAAAAAATTGAATCCCTAGATTTCAGTTCGATTTATTAATTTGAAATATGTCTTTGAGACATTTAACTTTTTCGTAGTTGCTTAAAAACATCAATAAAATAGTTATAAAACAAATAATTTAAATATGTGACTGTAATTTTTAATAATTAGAAATATTTTTGTATGGTTTGTTTGATTTCTGCTTTTGAAATCAAATTTTTCCTTAAAAATTAATGATTTGTAAATATTTTTATTGCCATGAATTAGAACCATAATATTAAAAGCAGTAATCGAATTTCGATAAATTTGTACCAATTTATTTATGCTGGGAGTTACTGCTGCTTTACAAATTTATTATTTTCACTTGAAAAATTATAATTGTGATTGTGCAAAGTACCAAAAAACTTTAGGAGAATCTGAAAAATTGGAGAATTTGTCAAATTTAAATTAAGAAATAACTAATTGCGCGTACTGTAATGAAATCACCACAGATCTGCTAGTAGCAAAAAAGTGATATGTTTTTGTAATTTTCTGGGCCTTAGAGTTTGAGTTAAAGGACAAGAGCTTGCATGAGTAATTAGCGGTCTGAAATAAGGAAGAAATGACCAAAATATCACTAATGTGGCAAAACTAGAGAAGTGCATTTGAACAATTTATGAAATTTGAATTTATAAATTCAAGCTATACCCTGTGCCCCCCACAAACACACACAACAACAAAATAAAAGTAAACAAGTTTTTTCTTGTTAAAAATTTGTTGTAAAGTTGGAATATTAATTTTTATAATAAATGTTACTTCCTAGTTAAGAAACATGTTTAAACAAATTATTCTTTATTCGACAAATGCATATTTTCAGAAGACAATGAAAGATGTAACAACCACAGAAGACAGATACGCTGACTCCATTTTGAAAATGAAAAACCCTGAAAATTTAAGTTGGTATTGATCGTGAAAAAGTAGCGTATAAGAGGTAAAAGAGCTTTACCTGGGAATTTTCACTATACGTTTTGAAGAACTAAAACACTGTACCCTTATTCAAAAATTTGGTGTCATTAGTAATAAAATTACACGCGATCGCCAGAACACAAAGTGCACACCATATACATCATGGTTCTTTTTCCATTTATTATGTACGCGAAGAAAGCGTTGCCATCAATGTTCTAAATGCAACCTTAACATGTCCAATGTAAATAAAAGTAGTTTTTAAAGTAATTTTCAAAGAGGAATGAAAGTGTAATCTAAATTTACGCTGTTAATTTTATAAAAGCATTTGCACACACAATTCTTTTAAAAATTCAAATTTCTTGAATAAATTTAGCTCTTATATTTTGTAAAAAAAATTTTAATTTTTTCAGAAATGGATTCCACGCTATGGCTATAAAAAGAAATTAGCAGAAAAGCAAAAAAATTGGGTTGTCGATGTCAAAAGCAATGATTAAATATGTGATATTTGTGAAAAAATAGTATAAAAATTATTTGAACATTTTTTTTATTTATGAATTTTTGTATATTATGTGCAATTATTTATAATGTAACAAATATAATGCTTTGAAAATGAGATTAAAAAACTGGAAATGCTATTTGAAAATGTGTAATTTTACTTAACACGTTCAACACGACGTGAACCACTAGTGACTTCTAGGCATTGCATTCGTTTAGAGCAGGGGTGCTCAACCCAAATAGGCTAGTAAGCCAAATAAAAAATTACTAAACTGAGGTAGGCCGTACATATTAATGTAAAACAAAAAAAATATTGAAAATATTTTTTATAGTGCAAATTTTGAATATTTTATTGCCTTACAATTAATTTTGCACAGTTTTTTCTATTTTACTTGATTTTTTTTTAAATTAACGAATAATTTAATTTATTTTTTCACATATTTAAAATAATATAGCCAGTGAAAACCTTTGATTGGACCGCAAAAAATCTTTAAATGGGCGGCATACGGCCCGTGGGCTGGACACCCCTGGTTTATAGCGTAAATCATACGCTGTTTCTAGATAGTGGAAAAATAGTAAAAGCAAACCAGCACCACTAGACGAATAAACAACTGAAATATCGAGCTTATTGAAAAAACAAACTTCTAATTGAATCTGTTGACTTGTTGTTTGATTCCAGTATGGCGTCCGGCACGACTTTCAGATTTAATTTTTTTTAACAATTAATAGAAATATTTTAATTCTCAGTAGAACAGAAACAATAATAATGAAGATAATAAAATATTAACCGTTTGGATCCGGGAAAATTTTCTTATACATATGCTAAAAGTTCGAGATGAAATGTGTAGTATTTTTTTGGAAAACAACTAATATTATTTTTTAAAAATCAACGTGATTAAAAAACAAATTAAGTTTAATAAAATTTGTAAAAATTTAATGCTTAAAAAAATTAAAAAATCATTTCAAACATATTGAAATACAGCATTATAAAAGTCGAAATTATGTGAATCCATATGACCTAAATGAGATAGATTTTGGAAGACAGATTTCGACCATATAAAAGGAACTAATTGATCATTTGAAAGACGCAGTTCTGAGATTACTTCATCTATATAAATCGAGTGCAATTCCTGATGCATTATTGGACCACTGACCATTGAAAATTCACAATTTAGATTACTAAAATCTAAAAAAACATTATTTAAAAATATAGAAAAATTTTAACTATACACATATACGTATTTCATGAAATATAAAACTGAAAAATTTAATTAATAGCGTTAGAAATTGATTTTTATTACGGTTTTATTTTAAATTTAACATACAAAGCAGGAGTGCTCAACATGTCGATCGCAAAAGCTTTGAAAGTAGTCCGCTAAGCTCTAATTAAGCAATTTACTTTTAATTAAATTTTATGTTTGAAAATGTAAGTATACTCGAAATTATAACAACACTTTTAAGGACGATCTTGAACTAGACCTCAATGTTTAGGAAGGAGATTTGTGAACCAATCAAAACATCTTTTTTAAACTAACAGCAGGTTATGGCATGCTTATAGTCGCCCGTGAACTACTTTTACTGAATAAGTCACTTAAGGATTAAAAGTTTGGTTATCCCTGATATAAAACTTGTAAAAATTTTACTTATATAGTCAAAGGATCAGGAATTATTTCTGTAATTTTTAGTCTTTTCTATTGTAGATTTCACAATTGAGAGTCCAATAATATTTGAAGATAAAATACGTATACATATTTTATTTTTAAAAAGAAAAATTACCAATCGATACAATTTTAGAGTCTATTAAACCATAAGGTTTGTTGTCAATAAAATAAAGTTTAGGTTCACTCACAGCAAAATCTCGTATTAGTTTTATTATGCCATTCCTTCCAGATATATTTTGATTTCTAAAAAGTTTTTCATTGTTCACATTTGACCAATATTTTCTTGATTTCAAGTTTATCACACGTTTTTCTCGATTAAGCAATGTAAATGACAAGTTCTTTGAATTATGCACATCGATAATTGTCCAAATTTTGTGTCCGATATTCGATATTTTTTCTAAATAAACGTTCGCCCAATCATCAGCACTGGAACTTATACGATTGGTCATCATTACTCTAGGACCTAAAAACACCTAAGATATAACCAATATAGCTTTTTTAAACTATAAATTGTACCCAATAAAATACAGAAATTAAATAGATTTTTTTTTATATTAAATAAAATAATTTTTTTTACATCTGCAAACCAACTTATAACTAAACATCTTAAGACAGGAAGCATGGATCGAATTTACTCAGCTCACAAGTTTGAATATTCTTAAATGATATATACTCTTGCTAATTTCTATTGCAAATTTTGAAATACTGCGATTGAGTGTTCGTTATTGAGTCTACCTGTTTACTTTCTACCCCCATAACTCACTTTCAAACAAAATAGAATCAAAA
>AGDA01054832.1:0-10012 GCA_000281935.1 Mengenilla moldrzyki | reverse complement strand
GCGCTAAATAGGTTAAAAAATTCTTATTTTATGATTAAAATGTCTCCTGATTTGGAATGTACCTACCTTATCAATTGAAAATTCAAAGCAAATGAATTTAGAAGTAAAGCCCTTAGACAATTACAAATGCACTAAAAATAAGGTAGCGTTTATTCGTAGACAATATATCTACATTTCTTCCGTTATTCATAGATAGTATAGAATTTTATTCCGACTTACTAAAGAAAAATGCATGAAATTTAAATACAATTTATTCTCTGATTGCGTACAGACCAAATAGTTAGAGTGTGCAGGGTAATAATCTTTAAATAAGTGTAAACTTAAGCACTTCTTAAAAATAAAAAGGAAGTTAATAAAAATTATTAAATAGAAAATTATGTACACTGAGAGAAAAAACCAAAAACCGTTTAAATAAAAAACGACCAAAAATTGAATGTTTGTAATAGGAAACGTTTTAAAATAACTAAATTTATATTGAAATTAACAAAAAAAGTTAGTAAAATGATTAAACCTGCTTTATTGTTAGTTTTTTTACTAACTTTTTAATCAAATCGATAAAAATTTTATAAATTAATATTTAAATGTTGAAACAAGTTATTCCATTAAAAGCTAGAGAGCACTCATTAATGTTTTTGAAATCAATTATTTGAGAAAAAAACATTACGCTAAAAACGGGGTACATTTATTTGCTAATAACATCTTTAATCTCTTTGTAAAAATTAATTCTAATTTAAATATTTATTTAATATCCCTCGAATGCTAATAAAATATTTTTTACAAAATTTTAATTAATTTTTCATTTCTTTCTTTATATGTGCTTTGTACTTAAATAAATGCTACGACGATTGATCAAAGACTTTGTTGAATTTTTTTTTGTGAATGAGCACAGTGTTACGTTTCTTTTCTAAAATACCTATACTATTTCCTAGAACATTTATAAGATTGAAAAAGTGATGCTTAATATTTAATAGTTTACATGGTTAAAAGCTATTTAAACGAAAGAAATGATTTTGTTACCTTTTTACAAAAGCTTATAACTTTGGTTACGATTTTTTTATAAAGCACAACATGAGCTAAAAATTCATTTTTTTAAGTTCCATTTTTGAGCGGAGAAAACAGAATCACACCTCAAATCAAATTTCTCTCTGAATTCTAATCAATAATATTTAGCTTTTAAAAAAAGTAAGCAATCCAAAAAAGTTTTGTTTAAGTTCTGAAACGTCGAGCATGGTAATGAATGATACACATGTGCACTTTGAGTTTATTATATAAAATAAATTAAACTAATATCAAAAAACCCAAATAGAATTAATAAAGTATACTGAAAAAACTAATATATATATATATCTTATAAATAATTTACATACTGGTTACAGCATTAGATTCCTTATTATTGTAACTGATGCAATACAAAATATTTTATTTAAATAAGTATTTAGAGGAAAGCCCTTTGATTAATAACTGCTGTTTGGTAAATAACAAATTTGGACTTTTTTTAACCGCAAAGAACACTACATTCTCTGAATTTAAATGTCAACGTATGAGAAAAAAGAAAAAAAAAGATTCTTTTGGGCCTTTGGAATAGGTTAAAATGTTTTTGCAATATAAAATTTTTTTCTGCTTAACTAATTGATAAAAGGACTCAAAAACGAGTTTAAAAAACTTAGTCGAGTAATGTTTATGTCTCATTAAAATTTTTGTTAAATCGAACACGAGAGACTTTAGATATAATATTTTAAATTCAAAAAACGATTAAAAATCATATTTTTACAATTTTTGATTTTTTCCCATTTTTTAAAAAAATTAAAAACGCTTGTAAAAAATGGACTACTTTGACGTAAAATATTTGAATTTTTCTTCAAACTGGCAACCAAAAAAACTAATTTACACTGAGCCGTTTTTTATTATGATTTTTTAAATATTGCATTGCAAAATTGAGATACATGTGGCAACTGATGAAAGTGCGACTTTAAAAAACTAAAAAATAAAAAGCTAGAAGTATAATCAATGTTTTAAGAAAAGCAAAACTGTTAGTACACAGAAGTAATTGTATGATGTGCTTAAATTAAGATGTATTTCAAGCTTCTAAAATAATACTTATATATACGATTCTTATTGATCAAGGTTTGTAGTCTATCAAAATACAGTGTTGCCGTTATTCATTCTTATAGTTTTGTGATATCTCTAAATATATAGCATGAGCTTTGTTTAATAAAATATTGAAAGTTAATAGACTACTTTAAATAGCATAGACAAATATTATTCTAATTACGCTAAAAATATGTAAACATAGTAATAGCTACTATCAGATGCCTAAAACTAAAATTATTAAAATTTCTGTCAGTTCTTTAATGTGAAAACCTTTAAGGAACTAGTATTAATTTTTATCATCATGTAGTAAAAATAATTAATTTTATTTCAAATCAGCGATAAAACTATGCATTATATTTTTAACAAATTGTTTTTTAGAAAATAATTTTTTGTTTCATTTAACATTCATTTATATGAAAAACAAATTTATTCCTTTACTTAATAATGGTCAAAAACAAAACTGTATAAACTTGTTTCAAATTTTCTTTGACTCAAACTCTGAATAATTATTTTCTTGTATTAATATTCAATACTATTTTAATCAGAGCAATCAAAAAATAATGCTAAAGTATTTAAAAAAAGGTAACTATCATTTTCATACTATCAACTTTTTTCAGTGTAACGAATATTTTTATATATTTGCGCATTTAAGATTTTTTGCCTAAATTTTTGAGAGCACTATTTATGATCAATTTCTAAACCATGTTTCAAATATGTTCTAAGGCAGGAGTTCCCAACCCTGTGCCCGCGGGCGCAATGGCGCCCGCAAAGCGATTTTTATGTGCCCGCCACTAATCGATAAAGAAAATTACATTTCCCCGTGTGTATGAATTCAAAATAATAATTCATAATTTTAAATCATTTTTGTTTATTATTTATTTAAAAATTAGAAATATACGAAAAGAAATAATGAAAAAATGAGAAGTTATGGAAGGTGTTTGTCAATTAAAAATAAATGGTGCCCGCCACTCTATCGATACTTTATAATGTGCTTCAGAGTATAAAAAAGTTGGGAGCCCCTGTTTTAAGGCCATCTTCGAAAACCTCATTATGATCAATATTTTATGAATGATGGAAAATGAGCATTCAATGAATTATTATTAAATTAACTCATTTTTAAAAATAGTTAAATTTGATTGCTCATTAAAGATGATGGAGAATAATGAGGATTTCGAAGACGCTTTAAGTGTGCATTTGGTTTAGAATTTTAAATATTTTGAAAATGTAAAATTAGAAAAAACACGCTGGATGAGAGCTGGATGTTTTAACATGAGAAATAAGCCTCTTTAAAAGTAATAAAAAATAAGGTAATAAATTTTCGCTTCTCGTGAAAAAGTGGAGTTATTAATGAAAATGTGAAATAAATGAATGGTTATTTATGCCCCAAATTTTAATTTTTGTTCACTGTACCAATGTATTTTTTTAAAGATCAGAAAAATTTAATTTCTTCACGTCATTTAATCTAAAAGGAAAAATCATTTTAATTAGAAAATAATTAAAAAAAGTCATTTATTTTTTCAAAAAGTTTTATGATAATGTAATCAATTTTTTATTCAAAAGCATTAATTACTTAAGCTTTTTTTTCATTTTCTTTATATCAAAAATTTTTCCATTAATGTGCTTATAATCTTAACAGAATCGAGATTTCCGAAAGAATCAAATGATATCGAATCGTTTTGATTTTGGTTGACTGAAAGTAATGCCTGTTTCTTGTTTTTATATTTTCTAAAGATTCAAAAAAGTATGGAGCTAAATACGTGATTTTTTGTAAACTGAGATTTAAAAAAAATATATTAGGCTGTCTCATAAGCCTATTTCGAGAATACGTACAAAGACATTTTCATAGACGAACCTATTATATTCTAAATTCAGGGTTAATATCATTTCATTGAAACGATCGCTTCAATGAAATACTATTTTCAATTAGACAAATAAAGGCTACAAATGCCGAAAATTAGCAATAGACAAGGCGTTATTTCCATTACTATAACGTTAGGCCTCTTGTACTTTTACTTGTCAGAAGTAAATTAATATTATTTGACTGGGATGTTTTATCTCATCCCCCATACTCTCCTGACATTTTCCCGTAAGATTATTATTTATCACATTCATTGAAAAATTATTTACCTGCAAGCAAACCATGGTTAAAATTTTAATTCAAAAAATCATATAAAAAGGTACCTTGATTACTATTTTGTCAACAAACCTGAAGAAAGATAATAAATCAGAATGAATAATATGTTATACAATAATTTTTTATGTAGTACAAATTCTTGTTTATTTTTTTCGTAGTATGAAAACGGGAGAAACCAATAGGATAGCCTAATATAAACATCTGTTTTCGAGACGTAAAATATCAACATATTTATATAATTTTTATCAACCATATTTTCAGCTCTTTACTTTAACGGTTTTGTGTTTCATTTGTTTATTTTTATTCACAAACTATTTCTTATTAAATATAAATTACGATTACTTCTACACTGAAACAAAACCGTTAAAAAATGACTACAAATTGATAGTTTGTTGTTTATAATAAGAAAATTTAAAAATAACTAAATTTATTTTGAAACCAGCAAAAAGAGCTAAAATACTGGTCAAAAGTATAAGAAGGATTTTCGAAAAAATTTGTGATCTGTTTAGCTACTTTTAGTGCAATTCTGGGCTGTGTTCACAAATTTCAATTGTAAAGTATTGTAATTTAAAGTTTACAATTGAAATGTAGCTTACATTTTTCTGCAAAGTAAAGTAAATTACAAACTTCACAAAATTTTACAAAATTTTTGGGCTGTAAATACAAAAAAACAATATACCACAGAATAAACACTTGTTTATCATAGTCGAATTCCTCTGTAAAATTTTATAATAAAGTACAGAACAAACTGTAATTACTATTATTTTGTGAACGATTGTAAAAATTACAATTACGAATTGTGAACGTTTGTAATGTTTACAATCAATTTGTGAACAAATGCAAAGTAAAAGTTACTTTACAATTGAAATTTTTGAACGCAGCTCTGATGTAAAATTTTTCTTTGTGTACGTTCTGTGAAAGAAAAATCGTTCTTATACTTTTGACCAGTACTGCAGTAAAAACAATAAAAATTGCTTTTTTGTGTTTTTTTAAATAACTTTTTACTTAAGTCGACTAATAATTTTTGTCAGTGTATGATTCCAAAGATTTTCATTTGTTGAGAATGAAGAAGAAAAAAAAGTCAAATGAGAAATGTTAATTTATTTGATTTTTTTATTTTGGTAAATTCTTTAAAGTCTATTAATACACAGACATAAATTCAAAATTTACAGGTTTGGAAATTCCAATACTTTTTCGGCACCAATAAAACTTTTCAAGTCAATAATGGTCATAAAAAACCCCTTAAATTAGCCTGAAAAGTAACTAAAACAAAAATCACTAAAAAGACTCAAATTACAGAGTTTTATTATAAGTAAAAGTTTTGATTAAAATAAGTGATAAAAATAGGTTATTATTTCGGACCTCTTGTAAATTTTGAACATATTGGATTATATATGATCATAATTTACTTATGACCTAATAAAATGAAGATACTGAAGAAAATGACGAAATTTTTTTATTTAAATAAGCTTTTCTCATACGAATATATATAAACTAAAATTCTTCTCACATTTTTGTAAATTTTATATATGTATTTAGCAATGATAAGCACTTTTATCTTTTGAAGGCGTTACTTTTCAACATTATCTATGTTAAACTTCGTGCAAATTTTTCAAATTTTTTTCGTACTGTTTATAAACAAATATGTGATTTTTTTTAATAACTAGCATCGAAATATTATTATTTTAAATACAAAATCATATGTGTATGAAAATTAATTTAAATTTAAAAATTAAATATTTAAACCAAATTATTTAAAACATGTTTTAATAGTTTTTTTTAATTTTTATAGACACAAAAAAAATATTGTAAAACAATACCTTTCTCACAGAATTTGCCACCATAATTGTCATTGCGGCAATCACAAATCGATCCGGTATCAGTTGTGATACAAATACCGTCATGCTGACACAAATCTTGTAGTTCACACTTATCGATTGTATTGTTCAGTGTCTGAAATATACAATAAAACCGAGTATTGTATTTTAAAAGCAAACAATAAAAAACACTCATGTTTAAAAAAAGAGCAAAAAATTGAAAAAAAAATTCTAACTTATTTTATTTTTATACTTAAAAATCTTGTATTTTCAATATTTCATGAAATTTTTTCACATCAAATAACCATAATTTATTAATTTGGACTAATTATATATATATAAGAAAAATATAAAATTATGACAATATTTAAACATTATTTTCATCAATTAAGATTTTCTATTTTAAATTTTATCTTTAAAAATACATTTTTGAACGATGTAAAACTTTAATACTGATTTTAAAAATGCTAAAACTAGTGAATTATTTTTTTGAAAAAAAAGATTCTTTTATCTAAATTACCTTTGTTTTAAAGTTTCATAAAAAATTATACATCTTATACAAGTAAATTAGGTATCTTCTCTATTTATACATATAGAAATGTAAGTGTAATTTCTTATGAATCGCAGCCATTATAAAAAAGCCTTAGTAATTTATTTTTAATTGAACTATACGAAAATATATTTGTAAAAATTTTGAATTTAAGTATAAAACGATTGAACACAATAAATGATCTTCTAATCGAATAGTATCAACCCAGAAAATATCTATATAGTACTGGTATTCTCAAATAAGAAAATCTGTGTAGAATACGAAATGAAAAGTAGGAAGACACTCTCTTATACTACTTTCTTATACTACAATATCATGTATTGAAATCCTAGAAGATGAACAGCTTTGGGTCGAAAAATCCCAGACAAGACACTGTTAAAAAAAACACAATCAAGTTGTTACTTAATCTCTTTAAGTTCATGCAATTTTTCAACTGAACCATCTAATTACTAGATGTACAATAAACCTATTGGCTATAGTATTAGGCACTTAAATCCCAATGTTTGAAAAGTATTTCTAATATTTTTATATGTTCGTAAGAAATTTATAATTTAGGTTTACCTAAGGAGTCAAAAAACTAACATTATTTAACTTATGGCTCATTAATTTTTGCATAATTCAAATTCACGTTTTCTTTAATTTCATACGAACAGTTTACATGAACAGTAAATTATAAAACTTATTATTTTCAAATATATCAAAATAAGATCCAATTTAACTTTAAAGCTGCTATTTTACATCAAAATTTTAATTAATTCATGAAAATTTCAATTTTTCAAATCAAGAAAATCATCGGGTAAAATTATGCAATTGATTGTTAAAATAATTAATTAAACATTAGTGCGAAACATGAACATAAATGATCGAGAATTGCAACAAGTACAAATAAAATCATAATGAAATAAAAACCCAATATAAACGTTATTTTTTATCAAATTCGTATAATATTCAGTTTTATTAATTTTTTAAACTTTTTAATTTCAACCAAGTATTATGCTCGGTATACAAGTTTTACTTTGTTAAAATGTTATTAAAGTTTTTAGAGACATTTATTTATAGTTTTTCATGTTTTCAATCTATTTTTTTCTAATAATAAAAACATATGTAGTGTAAAAACTAAAAAATTATGACAATAACTTTAAAAAGTTTTAAAGTGCTGGTTTCGCTCTAAAATGCTTTAAACTGTCATTTTAACACACATTTCATTTTTATAGAAAATTCGAAAAATAGACGTCACAATTTCCATTTTCCTTGCTAGAAAACCTTTTTTTAATACGAAAAAGCCTTAGATAAATGTTTACATGCTATTTAAGCTATTTTTTAAATCTAAATTCAAATCAAAAAAATATTTCTAATCATTTATAAATCTGTGTAAAAATAAGTTTAATTTAATTTTTAGAAAACTGGAAACTGTTTTGCACAATGGGCAAAAAATTGTTTCTTAATTTTAGCGTTTGTTTTGAAAGAATCACAGAAAACGCAAATATACAGACTTCATTTTTAGTGGTTCTAAAAAAAATTAAATAGAGTAAAGTGTTTCGATTGTTTTTGAAATTGACGCTAATAATGACAATGTTGCGATTATCTATAGCAACGGTGGACAAATGCGGCTCTTTGTTTCGTTAACTGTGGCTCTCCAACTCAAACTGACAAGAGCCAGTGAACCTGAGTAAAAATGTACTTGCCCAAAATGTTTTGAATGATTTTTAAATTCTTTAAATTCTTTTTAATTATAGAATTTTAAAGATCAACGTTTAATTTTAGGTATGAAAAATATCTGTAAGATACTCAGTATAGAATGAATCAAGTCAGTTAAAAAAATCGAAAGAAATACAAATAAATATTTAAAAATATTTATTTATTTACATATTTCAAATTGTTTTATGCGACTCCCATAATAAGTTAAAAAATGAAATGCGGCTCCCAATAGCATCATATGTGCCCACTCCTGATCTATAGGTTTTTCGGTAAATCTCTCAATAGAACTATCACCTTCGACTGAGAACACACATCAAACCGAAAGGAATTAATTAACGAGAATTATTAATTTTATGTTAAAATATCAGAAATGTTTCCATTACTAAAAAAAAAAAAAATATATTAAACGGGTTGTTTTAAGCCCTTCGATAAAAAAACTAATTTAAATTAATTAAGCCTCATTTTAAACACATGAAAAGTTAATTTTAATTTTTTTCTTGGACAAAAAAGGGTAATTTGTTCGATAAGAAAACGTTATTTCGTAATGATTTTAATATTAATGCACTTTACTAGTATACTAGTGCAAGCGAGTATGAACGTTTATTTTGGAGCATTAAAAAATTACTTTTTAAATATACGAAAATACTAAAAAGCGTGTAAAAAGCGTGTTTTTAGTTGCGTTTTTATGAAATTCGTGAAAAGAAAAAACCCTTTAAAGAAATAATAATTTTCATTAATTTTCGATTAGTAATTAAAATTTAGCGGCACTCAATAATTTTGTATAAAACATGCAAACGATTCGTTACATGTTATTTACTATGTTAGAACAAAAGTATAAACAATACTTTATTTTGTAGGCATTAGTAAGAGCAAACAACTCAATACTATGAACAGTACAATAATAAGCATAGAAGAGTTTTAAAGTAGCTTGTGTAGACATTACTATACTTTCTTTTAGTACCACTGTCGAGAATCTATTAAAAATAATGTACTTGCAACACTATAATACTTTGTTAGCATTTATTTAAAAAATTAAGTAAGCATTAATAGTATTAAATACGAATCACAGAGGGAGCTTTCAAGTTGTTTTATGCATAATCTATAGAGCAATCATATAAAACTTTTACATTAACTTGTTTCCATAAATGCTGTGTATTTTAGATCTGTATTAATCTTAGCTCATGACATACATATGAAACATAAACAAGAAAATTTTATTTGATTCTTATAAAATGCTCACATGTTTTATATAACAAAAAACTAGACTTTTTACTTGGAAACGGAACTTTTTTTATTTATATAACTTTTTAAATCTTGTGAAATGTATTTAATCTAAGAAAAGTTCAGTTAAAATGTACACTAACTAAATGGTTCCTTTTCTTATTATATATGATTATAAATTAATGGATTATAGAATGTTTACATTATTACCAAACACATAAGATTTGTAACATATGAAAATCATACATACATTATTTTGGCTAAGCTAGTCGGTTGTTACACATATTTTTCTAATATTAGTAGTTAGTAAAATTGATACTTTTCAAAAAAAAAAATTAGGAAAAATTAATTGCATATCTTTTCTGTAAAGAATAAATGAAAGTGCTTTGGATTTTTTTGAAATCTAAAGCAATTTATAACTAAAAAAAACATTGTTTAAAAGCAAATATTATTAAAATAAGAAAAATTCTACTGAAATTCAGAAAAATGTTTCTTATCCTG
>AGDA01054784.1:0-10007 GCA_000281935.1 Mengenilla moldrzyki | reverse complement strand
AAAATGTGGCTCCCAATAGCATCATGTGTGCCCACCCCTGGTATAAAGTTTTAAAAATTTTACATCAGCATATTTAAAATCTTGATTTTAGAAAAAAAAATGTCGGAAATTCGATTTGAAAATGATGGAAAGCCGCTCCAAAGACCATTAAAATAAAAAAGCGCATAATTTGGTCACAGAATAAATGAACTAACGATTAGTGGTCGGTCAAATTCATATATGAAAATAGTGAGTAATTACTTTTTACGGTCTTAATACTCTACTTCATATATTTATTATCTGTTTACTTTTTATTTTTTACACATTTTTATCATTAAAGTCTAAAATTTGCCTCTTAGGCAGAAAGAAAACCTCAACTCACAGACCAAATTCATCTCAATATATAGAAAAAATTTAATATATTTCTGATTTTGCAAACGAAATCTAACTATTCAGAACAAACTCAATTGTCTTTCAACTTTTTTTGGACGACAGTTTGAAGTCAAAATATATAATAGTGACAAGGTTATTTTAAATTTTAATCAAAAAGAATTAAAAGTTTATAATTTTTTAAAGATTTGGACTACAGGTTACTACAATATACAAATTACTTGAAATTTAAAAATATAATTTTTTAAAGCTTATATGTTATTTAAAAAAATTTTTAGCCTTCTCCTACACTTTGATATTAGTTAAATGACCGAGAAGACGATGTTTTTTTATCACAATAAAATAAAAAGATCTCCAGAACTAGACACATAAATCACGTTAAATATGATGCAATGGACTCTTTGCAATGGCAGATGTTTGCCATATTAAATTAAAAATGGACGCCAGCAGCCACTAGTGCTAGTCTCTACCCTATAAAATTACCAACAATAAAGTATTTTTCATGTACTGAAATTTGATGACTTTATTTCTTCAATATTCAAAAATATATATTAAAATAGTACAAATATTTTTTTTATATTCGGCCATTATGATAAAATCAAGATTTACATAGATATGAACCAATTAAGAACAAGAATGGCTAAAAGCATGTCAGCAGCTCACCTCTTTTCGATCCGAATCAGCTAAAGGGTTTGGAGTAATTTTTATTTTATTAACACCATTACACGTTGGCTTTGAAATACCAGTAATTTTACAAAAATTAGTAGCATCGTCACTAAGTCTTCCGCTTAGTTTACCTTTCGAAAAAATGAAAAGAGAAATTGTTACGGATAAGTTACATTAGAAAAAAAGCTATAAAACTTACTTGCTTGATCGTCATGAGCACTGTTTTTCTTTTTATCGTCATTAAAACGGCGACACTTGAATGTTACTAGTAGTATAACTGAGACTAGAATGAAGGCAATGCCGGCTATGATCGAACTCCAAACAGTATACGTCACCCAATTAGGTTTTGTACTTTTTCTATCTGCAGTTAGTACAATTTCTGGACTCTTTTCAGTCTCCTTGACGAGTTCTGTATAAGTTTAAAAAAAAGCAGATTAAAAAATGAACAAAGTAATGAGTTTAACATTGATTTGATTGATATCAAAGTTTAGTAGCTTGTCGTTTAAGAATACTAACCAGAAAAAAACAGGGAGTAAAATACGTGTAAAATCTTTATGTATAATAATAAATACAAAACAGTTGTTAAAAATTCAAAAAATGATTGAATTACAAAGAATTTTTGAACGATGAATTTGTTTTGTTGTAATCTTTACACTGTTATCAATTACATATCAGTTTTTTTGTACTGAATTTAGTTTCCGTATCATATTAGATCAGTGTTTTCCTAACCTTTTTAGTGCCATATTCCACCTTTACTTAACTACTTTAATCATCCATTTGATATTTTGGTAACGTCAAACGAAACTATACTTAACAGTTATTTACAGCGTTTTTTTTAAAATTTATTTTTTTTGTTAAATTTGGCACCGACACCTAGTATTGCATATTAATTGCTCAGAACAAACTGAAATCTATCGAGTCTATTTTCTAATTGCCCCCCTTTAACTATCAAATTGCCTCCCTGTGGGGTGTAGACCCCACGTTGGGAAACACTGTATTAGATTGAGCTAAATTGTTTTTTGTAGATTTTGAAATGCGTTCACAAAAAAAGATTAATTTTACAAATGGCAAAAAAAGCAAAAGGTAAAAATACATATCAAAAGCAACAAATTAAAAACTCTACTTGTGAGCAAGATCACAGAACAACTTTAGCTATTCGTTTGCAAGCGCGCGCTAGGCGCTCCACGCGTTGTTCTGTGAGCAAGATTGAAAATTACTTGAAAAATGGCGGAACTAACACGGTTATTTACTTTCTAAATAACAGCAATTTTAATCTTTTTTTAATTCAAAACATTTTTAAAGGATATAGTTGACTTATTTCAATAAAAACCAACAGAGATAGTGCGTTTACTGTTTGAACGCAACTTAAATATACGCAAAAATAAAAAAACTTGCAAATGCGCAGTCCATATATAATAGTTGTATGGTCTAAAGGAAAGTTTTATTTTCTCTTTGTTTATAGAAAATTTATTAAAATTTTTTTATTTATTAATTTGGATATTAGTCTTAAAGTATTACTCTCTGAATTATTACTGTTAACTCTAAAACTGTCAGTAACGAGTATTTTTATAAATGCGTCTTTAAACATTTGTTCCTAAGTTTTTCAAAGCGTTGTTTACCTTCAGTATTCAGTTCATGATTTATTCGTCCATTGTATATAATACCTAAATGTATTATAAGATATAAATGGCAATTCACATGTTACGAGCACATATTATTATACGAAAAAATTAAGATTAAAAATATGTTCTGTAAACAATGATAAGAAAGTTTTAAAGACGTGTTATGTACAGAAAAATATTAATACGACACACACAATCATAGCATTAAAGTATCTTTTAAAAGCAATGATAAAAAATTTTTGAAGCAATGTGTTTTAAAAAGTTCTTAAAATTTTTAAAGCGCTGTATGAAAAATTGTTAGAAGAACAATGATATAATATAATGATAACACCAAAAACATGTTAAGAAACAATGTTAAAGACTTTTAAAAAACTGTTTCAAAAAAATTTAAAAATAACATGGTTTTAACATTACTGTAACTTGTTTCAAAACAATGCTACAAAAATTTGGGTAACATTAACACACAGGGTAACATATTTTTGAATAGGTTGCAACCGCAGTTGCTTTTACTAATTTATGTTAAAGAAAAAGTTAAATTTTAGTCACACTGTAAAGATTTTAGTGACTTTTATGACGTATTAGAGCTTAGTGATTTAAAATCTTGAAAAGGTAAAAGTAAAACGTACTCATGGTCTTTTGCTTAAGTATTGCACTGAATTCGCTAGCTCCTTGTAATGTGAAACTTTGCATTTTAATATCGTAGTACGTATCAGGTTGTAGATGGCTAATAACGAAGGATCTGGCTTCTCGATTGTCCACAGTTGCTTTCATGTAATCACCAGCACTATTTCCAGGCAAATAGTGAATATAGAAGCCATCAATACTAATATTACTAGTTAAGTTCTCCGCTGTTGGTTCCAAATCCCAGTAAATATGAATGGCGGATACATTCAGAGGCTCTGTACGCATTAAACGTGGAATCGGTAAAGGGTTTCGAGCGAAAAAATCCGACTTCTGCAAATGATACTTGGCCGAATTAGGGCCCAACTTATGATCATTGTTAGCATAAACAGCGGCCACTCGAAATCGATAATAGTGATCTGGTATTAAGCTGTCGATTTCGAAACTATTGATATATGGCGAAATATCAGAATTAGTTGTTTTCCAACCATTAGACACCTTAAGACCTTTAGAAGCCGCTTCTTCGCTAGCTGGACCCAAGTTTCGATATTGGATCTTAAAAAAGGATATAGGCACACCGTTGTTCTCCGGTACCGTCCAGCGTACCATTACGGACTCATCGGACAATCGAGTTATACTAGGTCTCGACGGAGGCACCATATTACCATTTCGAAAACGATTTTTTGAATGTTTCCTTCGCTTTGGACCAGTCATCATGGTGGTGCCCGACGGTTTTTTACGACTCTCCAACTCAGTCAAAATCGTGTTCACGTCTCAGCTTGGGACCCATTTGTACTTATATTAGTTGCCGAAATCTGCTTAGGATACACTCTTAGGAAGTGTAAATCGAATACGGACCCAACAGGGTTACTAGCGAAGCACTGTAAAATGCCTGCATGTTTTTTCTCCACTGCGTTAATGTAGACGCGATTAGCCACCGGTTCTATGGACTTGTCAAAAAGAACGTTTTGCCCGTTCAAGAGCCATTTAACGTCTGGCTCTGGAACGCCGCTTACGTTGCATTCAAATTCGCAATTCTCGCCTTCTTTAATCGATTTCGAAGTCAGGGCTCCGTTAATTTTCGCACTCGGTGGTTCATAGAACATCACAGTTATGTGGCGATTTAATGGCAGTGAATTCTTAATGGTACGTTGCTCGACTCGACAAACATAGGTACCTTGATCTGACTTAGTTACATTCCGTATACGTAAACCTCCTGGTAATTCCTCAGATCGGCCAATTGGCAAATGGCCGTTCAATTTGTGCCAGGTTATTGTTGGTGGCGGTGATCCATAAGCTACACATTCCATAAATAATGTCTTTTCTAGAATTTTTTTAAAATTTTGAATTTTATGATTATGAAAGTTTGAGTATATAAGAGTGTTGAAACATGTATACACTAATGTTATCTGAAACTGATTTTTCTTTCTGTGATCAAATGATCCAATTCCATTAATATTAAACTAATATTTTCTTACAAGCATGTAAGTAAATTTACTTAAAAACTAACTTATTCCGTTTTTAATAAACTTTCTCAATATAAAGAGGTTGCAGATAGAGAAAAAAAGTATAATGGCACCTGGCAGCAACTAAAAACATTCGCAGTCAGTCTTTCGATTTTCTGTTAGACATTAGTTCACAGAATTTGATCTAGAACGCAAAATTACCAAAGTCATCTAGTTTTTTCAAGAGATTTAAAAATGCTTTAAAATTCAAAAAGTCAAGCGAAAATCTACAAATGTTAGGGTCTTCAAATATGCATAATAGCGTTAAAAGACTAAGTTAATCTTGGTCAAAGTGTCACATTTCTCACTTTTATGGCTCAGAAACTCTTGTTAATTAATAAACATGTTCAAATGTTTAATGATTATCACTTGAAATATTAATTCGATTTATTGATTTCCTTCAGCTTTATTTCACGAAATATTTTTATATATTATTTTTAACTAGTAAATTCCATTTTTCTTTATTATTTTTCTCCTCCCTTTGTTGTGTTTTTATTTTTGTAATGTTTAGATTTGAAGCTATAAAAAAGTTTTCTCCAGAGTCTTCAGAATTTGTTTCTATAATGGTTTTTGAAAACAACAGTCAAAGCTGTGACATCAAGAAACACGTCATAACGTGTTTACTTAAAAAAATATGTTAAAAACGTGTTTTTTGTCGTCTTTTCCGACATATTTAAGAATAACTCAAGATCAGTTTGAGCAATTAATTTGAAATTTGATGAGCAAATTGTGGAAAACTCTTTTTAATTTTCCGCACAATTTCAATACCATACTTCAAAAAAATGTTTTTTTCACGAATTTTTAACCTTGAAAATACATTTCCCCTCTCTTTAAAACTAGAGGGTACAGAAAATTTTTATACCTATTTCAAATGTTTGCAAACCATTTTTTAACAGAAAAACATAGAACTCCATAAGGGTATTTTTCAAAATGTAAATTTGTTAATTAATATTATATTAAAAACTCTCAGAGCTGCAGAGGCCAGGAGTTAGGAGCCTAAACCGAACTAAAATGGTCATATCGGTTCGATCCAAATAGGAAAAAATGACTTCGGTTCAGTTCAGGTCCCTGTCAGAAGTACAATAAGCTATTAGACTGCAATGTCGGATACTAACCCGCCTGGTAAGCATGAATTATTATTTTATTTTTATTTATTTTATATTAAAATCTCAGCTTTTAACGAAGTTTAAAAATCAATTTAAGGTAATAAAATATGTTTACTCCTTAAATAACTTATCCAGTGTTAAATTTGTTGTTTATGAGTTAACTTGGTTTTTTTTTAAATAATTTTTTGCGTTACGTCTCTTATTATGTGATATGTTGAAGTTTCAAATAACAGTTCAAGTAGAGGAAAAATTTTGAACTCTTCTCCGAACCTGCAGTTACTGTATAAGTATTAGTCGGTTCCGACAAAAACCGTGCTTGTGAAAATCTCAGGTTTGCAACCACATCTAAACGAATTTGAAAATTAGCCCAGACTGTCTCACCATTCATGTAATTGGAAGCACTGCATGTGTAATTGCCACTGTTATTTTTGGAAATTTCCTTCAGTAGCAAGGAACCAGAAGCCAATACCATGTTAGCGTCTAGCAATCGGCCATCTCTAAAAATAATGAATAAATTTAAAAAAAAGTATGTAGCTTGAAATATCTATTTAAAAACTTAATCCATTTCCATAAAGTAATCCATCATGTTTAAAATAAGGAACAAGATGCATCATGATGGATCACGGTGCATAAAAACCTATTCTTTCTCCCATGGTAATGTATCCACCTTTATTCCGACGAATAAGGATGGAAAAAGGTTTCTCAACATTCGTCAATTTATGGAGTAAGTTCTTTCTTAACTACATGTGACTAGCAATTTTATTGCTAGATCTGTTATTGAAAAAATATGTTCCCGACCGCTTATTTCGAATTAAATTAATCAAAAAATAGACAAAGACACAAATTGCGTACGTTTACTAGTCGTAATTATGTTAACAAAGTGTAAGAAACATCAACCTTTTGTAATGATCGGCACAAACAATTAATTAATTTAATTATACAACATATATTACGTTTATAATCGGAACTTAATAGATCAAAAAAAACCTTAATGACCTTATCCGATATCTAAAGTTAACAAAAAAACAATCGGAGCTTTTGGTATCTTGTTTAAAGGACTGGAATTTGTCTGAAAACGGGACTAAAACGTCAATATATCGAAATCCAGAAACAAAATTTGATGATTACTTTGAAAAAGACACTGCAAATGGCGGAATATACTGCTCAGATCTTGATGGACTAATAGCTGCTTTACATAGTGTGATGGAACCTGAACATTGGCTACTTTTTGTAGAATCATCACAAAGTAGTTTAAAAGTATTATTACATAACGGTAACAAACTGCCTTATACTCCAATTTTCTACAATGTTGGAAATAAGGAAAATTACGGGAGAATCAAAGGAATATTGTACTTGGTAGAATACGATAAATACAAGTGGAAAGTATGTGGTGACTTCAAAATTATTGCGTTTTTATCATGATTGCAGCAAGGCTACACAAAATACTCGTGCTTCATATGCGAATGGGATAGTCGCTATCACCGAAACCATTACAATAGCATGTAATGGCCTTTAAGAAAGACGTTCAAAGTTGGAAAAAAACGTTTTAACATAAATCTTTTGGATCCTGAAAATATTATACTGCCACCCCTTCATTTAAAGCTGGGTTTGATCAGAAACTTTATCAAATCAGTGATTAAGGCCGATGTCAACATAATGTCGTTGTTGGGAAAAAAGATTTCAAGATTATCGGAAGCAAACATAAATGAAGGGATGTTCGTTGGACCACAAATAAGAAAGCCTTTTAAAAGTAGCGAATTTGAAACCATTTTAAAGAGCAGCCAGCTAGATGCATGGAAGTCAGTGAGAACTCTATGCGAAAATTTTTTGGGTATGTTTTCTGTTTGACTTCTGAATAAATGATTGGTTTTTAAAAATTAACAGTGACTTTTTGCACGTTTAAAACGACAAAGTTTACACATTTAGTGAATTTTAACACATATTTGATTTTGGAAAACTTCTATTGCGGTTTAATAAAAAAGACGTATTAAACACTCATACCAGATTTGAAAGCAAATAAGCTGAAACAAAGTTGAAATTTGAAAAATTGAATTTAATTATAATCTGATATTACATTAAATGCAGAAATTCTTCGCAGTTTTATACATACCTTCATCTATATTTTTTTAATAATGTTAATATTTTAAATAAATAAATACATATTTAATATATTTTTATTTTAATAAATATTTTTTATAGGAAATCGAAAAGTCGATAATTACAAAGAACTAATACGACGCATGTGAGATAGCTTCAAAAGAATTAATGTCCATACTTCTTTAAAAATATATTATTTTGAGTTACTTGTAAAGTTTTTTGCGGAAAACCTCGGCGCTGTAAATGATGAGAGCGGAGAAAGTTTTCATCAAACAATGAACGAGTATGAACGGCCCTATGGTTTGGGAGAAGCCAAGCCTAAAATGTTGACAGACTACATGTGGCTAAACAAAAACCAGTTCAAAAACTGAAACAAACATTATGAAATGTATGCAAAGCAAACGTTGTAATAATAAAGTATAAGACATTAAAATCTTGTCAACTTTATTGAAAATTTGTTTGAAATTCAACAAGAATATGGACAAAGTTAAATAACATCGTAAATATTTGCGATCCCAAGACATTGTACGTATAATGACTGTAAGCATAGCCCCTTCCCAAGGGGACCCAGTCCAAGTTTTCAAAAAGCATATAAAATAGCAGTTGAAACGCTAAAAAAACTCATTCTTTAAAAAAAAATTCAAAATGTGAAAACTGCATGCTCATCCCCCCCCCTTAAGGGGGGTCTAATAAAATTTAAAAAAACATTTAGAAAACCCGTTGAAAACAAAAAAAATACATTTTTGTAAAAAAAATTCATCTTCTGAAGCAACCCCCTCTCCCATTATACCCCCTCTCTTGCCTCCATAGCCTTAGATTGTAAGGTATAGTCCTAAGTTGCTTGCCACACTAGCTTTACCCAGCCGTTTTAACATTGCTTCCATTATCAAAAGCAGTTTTCAATTTTCTTACTACTATTATAAGTATGCATAATATTAGGTCATAAAAAAGTCTTCACAATTTTTTATTACATTATAAAACAGTTTTTTTGTTTATTGAAAATAACTTTAATCAATAACATATTGACCATTATTATCAATGACCTTCTTCCATTTTTCGGCTAGCTTCATTCCATCGGCATAGAACTTCTGTGGTTTATCGTTGGAAAACTTTGCTAAGTAATTTTCAACAGCGATTTGCCAGCTTTTTACCAGAAAGAGAATTTTGCAGAGACCGAAACAAAAGGAAGTCAGACGGTGCAAGTTCCGTACTATACGGCGAATGCATCAGAACTTCCCAAACAAGTTTCGTTAATTTGTTACGAGTCATCAAAGATATGTGTGGCCGTGCACTATCGTGATGAAATACAATTCCCTTTCTATTGGCCAATTCTGGTCGCACTTTTTGGATTGCTGTGTTCATGCGGTCAAGTTGAGCACAGTACAAATTTGAATCGATGGTTTCACCAGGTTGAAGTAACTCATAATATACAATTCCCTTCCAATTCCACCAAACACTCCTCATAACTTTTTTGACTGGTAATTCAGGCTTTGAAGTCGTTTGTGGAGGGTCATCAGCTTTTGACCATGATCGCATGCATTTATAATTTTTGTACTTCACCCGTTATTCATCAAGTCGTTTCAAAAAAGGTTCAATTTCGTTTCTTTTCAGTAGCAATTCGCGATGCTAATTTGGCGAATCAAATTTTTTGTGTCAGTTCACGACGTACCCAAATATCAAGTATTTTCTTATAGCCTGCTTTTGGTAAATTGTTCGAAACTATCATATGATTGATGCTTAATACCTCCGCAATTTCTTCACAGCTTGCGGGCCGATCTTGCTCTACTAGTTGCAAAATTTCAACTTTTAGTGGCTGGCCGATCAGAGCGGGGCGCATCTTTAGTATCAAAATTTCCGGAACGGAATCAAGCAAATCATTCTTGCGTCCTTCGTTCATTCACAGTATTCTCGCCGTACATTGCACAATTTTATAACATGTTTTTGCAACATGTTTATCTTTTTTATAGTAAAAAGCATAACATAGCTTATTTCTTTAGATATCTCGCTCATTATCAAATCAA
>AGDA01054701.1:0-17290 GCA_000281935.1 Mengenilla moldrzyki | reverse complement strand
ATCACTTAATTCTAATTTTGTTTCACCACAAAATTAATTACTGATAACAGGTATACAACAATTATTGATCTACTTTATTATAAAACAAATAAAAACCCGAAACTCAAAGAATATAAAATATTTTTTTAGTTATTTAACAAAATTAGTTTAATAAAGCGTTTAAGAAATTTAATTTCAAAATTACAGCCCCACTTGCTCTGGCAACGCATAAAATATGTAGCGGAAAAAGTTTCACTTGTTATCCATCGATGGAAGGTGAACTGGGAGATAAATACCAATTTGAGGATGGCAAACCGGTTGTTGTTGATGGCAATTTGATAACAAGTCGTGGACCGGGTACAGCATCATTGTTCGGTTTAACGATTGTTCGAGAGTTGCTGAACGATGCAAAGGCAAAAGAAGTGGCCAAAACGATGCTCATCGATTTCTGAAAAATTAGTTGCTGCACAAAAACGAAAAAGCACTAATTTTTAATTTCCATTAAATTTTAATTGATTTTTTCAATATTTACACTTCAATTAAAATTCGTTTGAAGTAAACGCATTCTTCTTCTTGTATAATGTTGCCAGTGTAAAATCAATTGATCATCAATAAACTTGGCGCATTGACCGTTTACTATTTCGCGTCGAAAGTGTTCGTATTGTAACAAATCGAGGAAGTAAAGACACATTGGATATTTGAGGAACTTGACGTACGCTGGCTCCTTCCAGTATTGTAAATATTTCAAATAACTCACGAATGCGGAATCCTTAAAAAAACCACGTTGGGCTAAAACTGAAAGTAGATTTTAAGATGCCTTTTAGTCGTTTTATTATTTTATAGTGGTAATGTTTAATCCATCGACCTTTCGTTAAAATTCCCTAATATTTATTTTTTTGTACGTAAAATGAAACTAAGGGAGTTGCATTTCTTAAGGAATCAGTAATTCGAGTTTAATAATCAGGATACCGAATAACGATATAGAAATGTCAAGCTTCGACAACCAAAGAAAACTTAAAGTAAAAATAAGAAATAAAATGCATTAATAAACGACTAATGTTTATTGGTGGCAGGTATTTGTTTGTCTACTATATAATGTAGGCAAAATAAAAACAAATGAAAATCATTTCTGTAGTAAGATAAATTTTTAACTTCTGAAAACTTGGTATTAGATAGAATATGGAGACGACGAAAACAAGGCTTTTGCTAAATCGCAGAAAATTACATAATTTTTTTATCTTAGTAAACGTACTTTTTAAGATAAAACGATTAAATTAGAATATTACCAATTTCTTAAAAAAGAACTCGTTAGAAAACAAAATGTATTAAACGACTCCGGTGTATTCAGTGTAGCCTATTATTTTTCAGAACAGGATTCAAATTTCCCTTTGTGAGAAATTTGAAAAACTTTCGTAAATCGTTATCATCTTTTTAAACTTTTTGTCAAATTGTTGATAAACGTAATTTTTTCCCAAAAATGATATATATCAAACATTAAGTTTTGCAAAAAGTTTTTGTGTAAGTTTGAATAAGTTTACCAACTGATTTTGTTAACCGATTCCTCTAGAGTAAGCTCTTAGCAAAACGCCTTTATCTTATTAAGAAAAAAAAGTAAATAATGCTAAGAAAAAAATAATATAATAATAATAATAAATATGCATCGTATTTAATAAAGTGATAATAAAAAAAAAGTAAAATGAGCAGCTAATTATCTCAGATCAGGTTTCAAAACCTGATGGCCAAATAATCAAATTCAAACCCCAGGAGCAATCAGCAAACTTTAAAATTGGGGTAACAATTACTTAGAACACAGATTGCCCAGATCGGTAAAGGAAAAATTTTTTCCAATTTCCCTAACTCAACGACTGACACCCGGAGAAGTTTTCTTGTAAGTTTTTAGTAAGCTGACGAAATATAAATTGATATTGTCCAATAAATACTCATGATTGATGAAAGCTTTAGTGCATGTTATATCAAAACGAGTGCAACAATTTCGTTTTTCAAAAAAAAAGAAAAAAAGTTTAGGTGACACAATGTCGATTATTTAAAATAAATATTTTAAACGTGTAATTGTTTATGAGTAATGGTTATATTAAATGAAAGTCTATCAAAACATTTATGGATTAAATTCATAGAAGGAAAGCAATAACAGAATTAATTTAACGAAGTTACCAGAAAACATAATCGTTGTATTTTTTAGGCATAGAAACTGATTTTGTAATAAATTATATTAGTTTATTTTCTCATTTTCATTTGAATGACAAAGTATAAACAATCAAATTTTCTTCACATTTCATGTTCAAATTTCATTTCAGTGTAAATCTCTGTAGTCCACAAATTTGAAAAATTGATTTCTAATATTTTTTTATGAACAAAAACTTCTCTTTTCTTCTACAGTACTTGAATGTATTTTAAATGTCTAAAAAGTTTATGGATATATTTTAAACTTTAACGCGTTCTAGACACGAACTTTATCATTAATGTTTATTTTATCTCTTTTTTTATTCTTAAAAGAACTTTTTCACCAAATTGTACTTTTTTAATGTTTAATGTTTTTTATTAGATTTTCATAAAAAAGACTGTTTACATCGTAAAATTTTGTTTAAAATTTAATTAATTTAGTAAAAATTTCAGTGTAAACGGAAATTTTTAAGAAATATTCAACTTTTTTCACGTATTGAATATTTCATTGACTCGATGCAAATGGAAATGTTCAGTTTAGAACCTAATGTTTCCAAAATAACCAACATCAATTTCTAAAGAATAATACTGATCTGTGATTATTCTGGTAAAGTGAAAAAATATTAGGTTGGTAATTTTTTTTAATACGTCATAAAATGTTCACAGTGTGATTAATTTCCTTGCTGTAAACACTCTAATTATTTCTTTATAAGAAAAAGTTCCGAGCCGAATAAATTTAATGATATAAACGTAGTCAAAAAACGCATTTTCACTACTGTTGCTAAAATGCATTTTGTCAAATTTTTGTAATCTTTTAATTTTTTTTACGGAGTGCTTAACGAATTATTAGATTTTTTATGTTTAATGAATTTTTTAATTTTTATAAATACTTGAATACTTTTTTTCAAATATTGATGCTTTTGATTTATTGAAATTTTTAACAAGAATAGAAATGAACACAAAATGTTACTTTTAATTAAAGTATTGTAATTTAACTATTTGAAAATAAATTCACCATACTTATTTTAATTTTTTTAATATTAAGTTTGTGTTCTTTTAAAAATTTATTAGTAAATTCTAAGTAATCTGCGTTACAAGACAGCAAAAAAGTTGGGCTGCATTTTAGAATACTACATGGTGGAATCTTAAGATAAAATGAGTGGAATATTATTCTACACTATGCCTAGGTACGGTAATAAACATTTATTCTCTATCCCCGGCACTTTTAAGCACTGAAAATTAATATTTCACTGCTACAATACGACAAAACACTATTGCCATATAAAAAAATATATGCTATACCAGTGTTGTCAAAGAAAGTAATACGTAAAAAAATGTATTTTATTCGCTACTCCAGTTTTCTCTCGTTCGGATGCATTAAAATAATAAAAAAATGATATAGAAGGCGAGCCTTGCACAATTAAAAAAAAGTTTTATTCATTGCTTTTTCTCTCCGATCTCCTCACATAGAGATGAAACTCATTTTAAAATGGCGGCCTTCTATGGGATCACAATTTTTGGGTATAATTTCAAGTTTTGAACCTGTTTAGCAGAGGCCCCAAAAACGCTGAGTACCTGTTGGAGGTAGGGGTAAATCTGTTGATACTTTCCTTCTATTTTGTTTCATTATTGCATATTCTTAAATTTTTTACAATTTAAATAGTTTGGATTCGCCAAACACTGAACGAACTCAAGCTCAACTTGAAATCGTAGCCGTTCTTGCTCGTCCGTTTCCGGTATACTAATCGCAGTCGAATTTAAAGCTTTTAAGGAGAAATTAAAATGAAGTTTATCAACCGACTACGTAATCATGCACTTACCTTTAGCAACAGCCATTAAAACTCATCAACCAAAATTATGAAAAAATTTACATACATCACCACAGAACAATTTGTGGCCACAGACTAGTTTGTGCTACTACGCGCTTTGAAACAAATAGTAAAAGTTACTCTGTGGTTAATTAAGAATAATTCAAAAATTAATCACTGCAATTTATATCAAAGATTTTTTGAGCATTTAACGTAAAAAAAATTTAGAATTTAAATAAAGTTTGTATTAGAATTGAATTTTCATAAAATACAAAATCGAAATCACAGAACAACTGGCGGCGCACCGAGCGCGCGGACGTTTGCAACAGTTTAAATTTGTTCTGTGGTCGAAATTAAGGCATTTGATAATTATTTAACATGCTTATTAAGTCAGAATCTAATAAATTTGGGTGAAATATCGATTCGTTGTTTGTGAGGCAAAAAATAATAGAACGAGGACTTAGTTATGCGTGCCTTCAATCCTCTGCTTTTCGAAAAACGACTAAAATCAGTTAAAAAATGTACCATCAACACCGATATCATGTTGCGGTACGAATTTGAGCAGTCAGATCAATCATTTACAAAGCTTTGTTTGCTCTGCAAATTTGAAGTTGAAAATGGCACTCGTCGTGAATACTTGATACACTTAACTGAGCATCACAACTTATGGCTAGGACCAGTCGAAAATTTAATTTTCATTGACGAATTGATTGATAAGTTGGACGATATGTTAAAAAAGTAAGCAAAGCTTTCTTTACTGGATTTCAATGATTTCGATGAGAAAATTACTGTAATCCATAAAAAGAACTAATGTATTTCCAAAATATGAATTGACAATAGTTTTTTCATGTTATTTGTCTATTAAAATATAGACGTTACAACTGTTATAACAGTTGTTGTAACAACTGTTAATTTCATATTTACTGCAACAAATTAATAACAAGCGTTTTCAAAAATATATTCTCAATAGGTAAACTATTACGTTATAGCTACTTCAAGATATTCAACTTCTGTATTTTGAGCAAGTTCGAGTAAGTTTTCCTAACGATCTTACTATTCAGCTTTTCTTAGAGTACATTTTTGAATGCGTCTATTATTAGGGAAACAAATTTGGTAACAAGGTTAATAACAAAATATCAATAAGCTACAAAATTGTGAAAAAAATATGACACATTATAAAAATATTTGGTAAATAAATAGTAATGGAAAATGAGAAGATATCGAAAACTCTCGATTTTAGCTTTTTACGACATTTTCAAAACTCATTAATATTCTGTTATTAACCTGTTACCTACCTTGTTTCTCTAACATAATTTTTATCTTGTTACGCCAAATAGGAAATAATCAATTATTATAACAATCGATATAACAGTTAGAACCACAGATTACCCAGATCGACAAAGTGTTCCCTTATCTTTCCCTTTAAAACTTGATGGCGCTACTCTATTTTTCCTATAAATGATCGGTGTTGCGCTTTAAAATAATTTTCTGATAAATATTGGCATTTCGCTTTGAATAAACATTAAGGAACGTTGAAAAAATAGTTGTTGAAAAGAATCTTTTAATTTATTTATTTAATTTGCAATTGCTACCAAAGAAATTTTAAGAAAAACAAATAAGTATTTTTTTTGGCAATATTGCGAAAGGCTTTACCAAAAAACACCCCCACTTTTTTTTAAATTTCTACCAACATAAAAATGAAGGGAAATCAAAGATTTTTTTTTTCTTTTGCCGATCTGGGCAATCTGTGGCTAGAACGACTATTTCTAACAGACAAGTAACGTGAAAATAATATTATTTCCTCTTATTTTGCTATATAAAGTCAACATTACCTTTGTGTTACATGTTTGATAACATGCTAATGTTATTCAAAAGCTTTGAAATATTGTTTACATGTTACATTAATTTTAAAACACGTTTTTTGATCTCTTAAATCATTTTTTTAAACTTTTTTAATGCTGTCTGTTTTATAAGATGTATTTAATGTTATTTTGGCGTTAAAAATGAAATAAAACAATTTATTTAGAGCCTCCTAATGTACACATGTTAGTTCGCAATGTTACCAATAGTTTTAAGTAGGTATGCATCTCTAAAGTGTACTTTAAAATAGATTACTTTAAATATTCTTTTACAACAGAAAATTATTTTTATTTTGGGTCAAATAAAAAAAAAATTAACTGCACAATGAATTCTGATATCAGACTTTTATTATTCGTATCGTTCTGGAATTATTTATACATTTTATGCGATGAAACTAGTAATTCAAATCATACAGCACTAAATTTAAATTAATGATTCGCATAATCCTGTTGAATTTGGGCACGCCGCATTCAATTTTCCTTTCTTATACGGCTTTCCAATACGATCCATATAGTTACCGCTGCACAAATAAATATATTAAAACATTAGTTTTGTTACAAAAAAAGTATTTTTATAAATAGAATGAAAAATTTTAATAAATTCTGTTACCATAGTTAGCTTTTTATGGAAAAACTGAATAGGTTAATAATACACATATGAAAGGTTTGAAAAAAAGTAATTAAAAAAACTTGTAGATTTTACCAGTCAAATTGCTTTTATGTGAAAAGGATAATTCAATTGATAATCGCTTTTACGATTCAAATAAAACACATAGTGATCATCGTTATAAAGTTTAATTAACCACTGACATAAAAATACTCAAATATTACATAAAGCAATAACCTCACATTGACTTTTAAAATTAAATTCAAATAAAACTTTTTAAAATGTTAAAGGTTCTTTTTAATAAAATTGTATTCATTTCTAATTCACTAGTCGTCTTGTTTTTCAAAATTTCGTGGAATGCTATTTACATTTTAATCTATTTTTTAATACACGTATAGCAAACAATTCGCCATCTTTGTACTAACTTATTTGATCAAAGTAAGCAGTTATTTGATAAACAAGCGTACGGGGGGGCACTAAATGTTTAATTATTAGTTTATTACAATATTTCACACGTTGTGACTTAACAAGATTAGTAGAAAACGAAGCAACGTTTTTTTTTTTTTTACTAGTAATGAAAAAATCACTGTAGACTACAATATTAACAAAAAGAAAAATACTTAGAGTGATTAATGGTAATAATTTCTTTAAGTATTTAAAAAAATGGAACTATCATTTTTATTAAATTTTATTTAACTTTTTTATATACTTTTTTATTTTGTAAAATTGGTATAAAAATGGTTTTTAAGAAGACTAAATTATATTTGAGATATAAGAGGTTTTATGTTTTGCTATCGTTGACTTTCAATCCGTGTAAATCATTTACCAATAAATTATTTCACGAATAACATATATGTTTATAAATCTAAAGACATTCTCAGTCGAATGAGAATACATTAAATAAAACTAAGATCTGACAAATTGTTGTATTTCTTTGTCAGCTTATATGCCAACGTTTTTTACTACATTTAGTTGCGTCCAAATATTGACAATGCAATTGTTACAAAGCAGTTGTAACAATAGCAATCTAATTTCATTTGTACTTATTACAAATTGTTTGTACATTTGGTCTGTATGCATTATAATTTTTCCCGATACAAATTTACCATTTTTTGTTACATAACTTTGAATTTATTTTTATTATGTGTGTACGCATTAATATGCCTATACGGAAGAATTAGTACACATGAAATACCTCATTTATAAGTAAAAGGTATATTCCAGTCAATATTAAATTATTATAAATATGATTGTAGATGTAACGAGTATTCGAAGAAGGTCGGTTTTTTTGAAAATTGAGATCGATAATGTTAATTTTAATGTATGTCAGTGGAATTAATAATTATGCACTTTCAAAAATTTAAAAGTACAAATGACATTAAAAATCCATATAAATATATATAGTCGATTTCGAAAATTTAAGTTATGTTTCAGTGTTCGGCTCGGTAAATAGTAATAAAATTCATATAACTCAGCAAAAATATTGTTCTAAATTTAATAAGAAACTTCTACAATCTCTTCAACTGTTTTTGACCATAGTCGTCCCAAAAACTGTAAAAGTTGTTTTCAAATAAACCAAAGAATACACTTTTTGGTAAGAATATATTTAAGATGTTCAAGTATTAAAGATATTTAAATATTTGAACACAAATTAAATATAATTTTCTTCGAAAGAGTGTACTCATTTGTTTATTCGCTCACAACATTAAAAAATATTTTAAAAATGACTTAAAACAAAAATGGCCGTATGAGGCCATATTAGATTATAAAAACTTACGGTGGATAGTATTGGCATACAAAAAAATATTTGTATTTGTACGATTTAGGACATTCGGCCACAGCACAACCTACTTTGTTAGATGTAGCCCATACTACTTGTGTAAAATGTCCTACTACACCAGAAAAGCTTTTAGCGCCATATTGGAAATATTTTTTTTCCTCGTAAAAGCCAGCTAAAGCCATTGACCAATTGCTCTTTGCGTTAGTATTCATATACAGGTTCTCACCATACGATCCGCTATAAGGTCCGTTAAAATTTTTATCGTATTTACTGTGCTGGTAAGTACAATATTTTGCCCATTCCATAGCTTTCTTTTCTAATTCTTCATCGCGAGTCTATTTAAAATAAAAAATATATTTCACATATGTATATATTAATAAACATGATAAAGAGTCTAATTTTTTATATAAATTTCATGAAGTGAAAAAAAAGTTTATTGATTTGTAATATTAATGCAAAACGTTTAGGAGTCACAATACTCTGAGGAAATAATTCGACAACATTCTGCTATTAATTATAATTGTTTCTAAATCTGTTACACATTTCATTGTTTACATAAGTTAATGCTTCTACCACTATTTCTGAATCTATTATATTTTTTGATTCTTCAACATGCCTCTTTACTTCCATTTTCATAGCGATTTTTGTTGATCTAATAACTCTTTGTTAATTTAACGTACTTTTTTTATTAACGTTTATAATTTTTTACTAATTACTGTACTATATGCAATGTCGTGAAAAAATTTCAACGCCTGTGTAACATATTAGGCACAGTCTGAATTTCAATTCCTCTTTTCTTCGACCGTTTATTTTTTATATTTTGAACTCCAGAAATGAATTTTTCAAAATCGGATATGGTCAAAAAGAAATTACATAAAACGTATAATTCAACGGTCGCTAAATTTTCATAATGTCGTTTTCAATTACTATATGACGTCTCTTTAACCCTTTCGCTACGGAAGTGTTTTTAGTATGAGCAACACAGCTGTACGGACTACTGCGCTAGAAAGTATGCATGTTGTGCTTAAGTAAATTAGTGTTTAAACTCATATCTTTCTTTGGTCAAATAGTATCAAAATGTCGTTGTCTATAACCTAGGCTCGTATACACAGGTCGTTGCGCGGATGCCATTTATAGACGACGCTCGTGGTGAAAGGGTTACAAACGATGTAGAATGAATATTGTGTTTTAATGATAGGACTATAATCAATAAAAAATCGAAAACATTTCGATCAATATTAAAATCGATTTTTTTTTATTTTTTTTTTATTTTTATTAGGATGACAGTAAGTTTTGTTTAATTTTTTTTTAAATTTTTGCCGCCATTACATCTATTTTTTTTAAATACCCCTAAACAGTCTGCGGCGTACTCCAGGTTGGGAATACCTGATGTAAGTAAAAAGTAGCTGAAGAAACGGGAGGAACAAAATATATTGTAATCGAAAAGAGTTCTTCAGTGCTCTTTATTTCATTTTTATTAAAAACTGTAATTACATTTTGGAAACACGATGATTTTTTTTAAATAATCGTAATTTTATCAAATCTTATCAACAAACATACAATGCTGTATGACCAAAAGTTAGTGAAAACGTTACAAAAGCCGCACATATTCTTAATAATAAGTAAAACAGATTATGAAAAAAGAATTAATAATATTTATTTTTAAATTTTAATTATAATAAAAATTTTATTTATCGATTTTTTATAAATTCGATAAAAAATGTTTTTTCGATTATCGATTTCTCATAAGAACCGATGCGATTTTTTGAAGTTTCGATTTTTTTAATGTCCTATCACTATTGTGCTTTAAAACTTCATAAATAAATAAATAAAAAGTTTATAAATTTTCTAAATTAAGGAATTCCTAGTTTGGCTTTAGATTAAAATTCATTTGCACAACTCTACGTCTGTATGCGATGAATCTTTTATCCATTCGAATAACCACGTTTCTCATTTCACGTCAGATTTATTATATATTAACTCTTAACATAAATTCCAGTTAACTTAACAATACCATTTTTAACATGTTTTCCGCATTATTTTCAATCCGTTCTTTGTCTCTTATTTCGTTATGTAGCTTTACATAATCGCCTAAATCTGTTCGATTTGAAATTATGCCCACAGGCTCATTGGCAGAAAATGTTGATAATAGAACCACCACTATGCATATAACTGCTGCACATAGTACCAGTATTCCACCAATAAGAATTGTTTTCGTTATTTTTATCGCCATTTACAATATTTTAATAAGTTTTTTTTGCAAAAATATAGCTATAGTAATTTCTTTGCAAATGTGTAATTTATTTACCTAAGAAAGATTTTTAGTTATAGAATATGAACTAAATTTTATTTTTGATTAATTAACCTTTAACTAGAATCAAATCTTTCTTACATTTTCGTTTAGTAGTGTAATGCGCAAAAGATATATGTGTATTAAAAACGATCTTATTGAATTTTTCTCTTATCATTAGGCTGTAACGTATGTTAAAAAAATATGTTGTCTTTAGATGACATATAAGCTTTTTTTAGACTAAAAATTGTAGGCCATTTTAAGTCATTTTGAGTCATTTTTTGTTTTAAATATAAAGTGTGTGAGCAAATACTTTTTTTCGCCGAAGATTTGTGATTTTATTTTATTTTATTTTATTCAATTTTAGCAATGAAACAGAAAAAAGACTATTTTGTTACTGTTTTAATGAAGACCTTATTAGAAAAGACAGCAAAAATCAAAATGACACATTTCTTTTGAAAAAAAAAATTGTGGTATTCTTTCATTTTCATATTATTTTATAAAATCTCAAATAATTTAAAGTATATTTTTTGGTTAATTAATTGCATTTACTTAAAAAATTGAAACTTTTTTTCAACAAATTGAAACTTTTTTTTAGTTGATTGAAAACTGATATGAAATTATGAATAATGTTAATCTTGTGATATCTAAAATCGTATCAGGTTTTTTCCATCACGTCAAATTTTTGAAATACAGAGCGAAAACGAATTTCAGTGTTTAAAAATTTATAAATCACGGGCATGTGGAGCTGGAAGCTTCTAAAGTATCTCAAAAAATAGAAAGACTCAATAACTCCTTAAGTCTGAAATTTCGTTAAAAAACCTTAAATAGCTTGTGATTAATTAATTTTTAAGTGCGAAAAAATGGCAAAAAATCACGTTTTTTCATGATTTAAAAAAATGTTTTCTTCTTTTACTTCCGATTTAAACTCTTTGGTGAAACAAATGTAAATTTATCATAAAATATAAGTCTTAAATATTGTGCACAAAAAAATTTTTTGGCGACATCCGGTTTTTGAGATAAAAATTTTTAAAGTTTAACGTAGAAAAATTAAGTACATGTGGCATTCGATGTAAAGCGCTTTCGTATTTTTTGAATAATAGAAGTCCTGTGACGATGCTCAACACAAAAACATAGGTGTCAAATTTATAAAAGAAAATTAAAACTTTAAAATTAAAAATAAAATTATTATTACTTTTATTCAGAAAATACGAAAGCGCTTTACATCAGATTCCATGTGTACTTTATTTTTCGATGCTCTATTTTAAAAATTTATATCTTAGAAACCGCATCTCAAAAAAAAAAATTTTTGTACACAATATTTAATTTAAGACTTATATTTTATGATAAATATATAATATTTTTACTAATGATTTTAAATCGGAAGCAAAAGAAAAAAATATTTTTTTAAATTATGAAAAAACTTGTTTTTGGTTATATTTTCGCATTTAAAAAGTAATTACTCTCAACCTATTTAAGATTTTTTTATGAAATTTTAGATTTAAGTAGTTATTGAGCCCTTCCAGTTTTTGAGATATTTTTGAAGCTTATATCTCTACATGCTTGTGATTTATAAATTTTCAAAGACTGAAATTCGTTTTCGTTCTTTATCTTAAAAATTTGACGTGGTGGAAAAAAAGTATATATTTTCGGCTATCACAAGACCAATATTATTCATAATTTCATATCAGTTTTCAATCAACCAGTTGAATGTTTACCAGTGTAATTTTATTGTCAAATTTGTGGTGGATAATTTACAATAAACTTTTAATTTTAGAAATAAACGGAAGAAATATAACATTTTTATATATTTAAAAATAAATATCTCATTATACGGAATACTCAACTTAAAAGTGTATCTAAAATTTTGGCAAAAAGTCGAGGCTAAGAATCGAAGAAAAATTGTAAGCGTAATTTATGACTGTCAACAAAGTACATTGTGTATTTTTTTCCTTACAAGCTTATGCGATTTTTATTTCATTGTTTGTCTATGTATTAATTTTATTTTGAATTTTTACCCAAATTGTCAAAACTTGACAAATGAAGTTACTATTGTATTTTGCAGGAGTATTTCATACATATAAAAGTTAAGGTTACTAAAAAAAAGATGAAAAATTGGAAACTTACAAAAGTAAATTTCTTTGAAAATTTTGAAATTTGATGATTGACAAGCTTTAAAAAAATTTTTTAAATTGTGAAGTATAATATTGTTGAAATTTATGTCCTTTAAAATCTAAAACAATATTTGTGTAAGTGCATAGTGTACTGTTTTTTCTTGTTCAATTTTTATTGTATATAGATTTTAGTAGAGTTTAATAATAATGTCGACTATTTTATTAGACTCAAATGTTTCTATTGCAATGGACAGTTTCAAAATCGGCAAATTTTACTACAACATATGCGCAAAAAGCAGCATAAGCGAATCAATAGAGGTAACAAAGAATTCGACCGATATTTTCTAATAAATCATCAAATGGAAGGAGCTACTAATACTACTATAGAGTGTGCTGAAAATGCTGATTGGGCCGACTGGACTGATGGTGGCGAGTCTGTTATTTGCTTATTTTGTCCATATTCTAATACTGATTTCGATCATGTTTTAAATCATATGAAAGATCAACATTATGTCGATTTTCTTGAGATGATTGTACACTTAGAATTCTATTCAGTTGTTAAACTTGTTAATCTTATACGGAGAGAAATTTATTTCAAAAGATGTCCATTTTGTGATAAATTTACATTTTGTAATACAGATAAGTTGGATGCTCATATACACAAATACCATTATAAGACTTCCATTTCCAGTGAGACACTTGACGATTTTTCGTGAGTATTATATTTATAGGCGTTTTAATAAGCCTATCTTAAGTGGAACTGGGCTAACAAAACCTGTTGGTAAACTTTCTTGAGTTTGTATAAAACTCAATTGAAAAACCTAAATGTTTGGTACTCGGGTTAGTATCACTTTTAACCTTTTTTTTAGGGTTGAACTATTTGTTTACCACTTGTGGACTTCAAAATTCAGAAAAGAAGCTGAGCTCTATCAAAAAAATTAATAAAATTTTAAATTGCAAAATTTTTAAAATAAGTAGTTGATAATATTCTAACTAAATCGCAAAAGATGCGTTTGCGAACACAAAGATTATTGAGAAACTTTCTTTAAAATAAGGTAACCTATGACGTAAGTGATAAATTTATTAAGGATAGGTTTACCAAAACGCCTTGTTTTCTTCATTTACGTTTGCGGCAGTTTATTATTCATGCATATAATAACTTTGTTTTATGATTCTTAATTTTTAAAAAACAGGATTCGCTTAAAGAAGATTTTTGGATCTGTTCTACAAAATTGAACATGTATGTATCCCTCAGTGAACCATGATTTATTTTAAGAAAGATACATAAAAATTTCAATTTTTTCAGCTCACTTTCGTTTCAGTTTAAACTTGTTTTCGGTTCGGTTTCAGTTCGTTTTAAAAATGTTTATTAGATTCATGCTAAAACGATTTAATTAATATTAATTCAGTATGAATTTAGATCAGTATTGAATCGATAAATCTTAATCACGTTTAAACATTTTTAATTTCTGATAAAAATGACAGTCTAAAATTATTTGCTTTCAATATTTCTAAATTAGCGAATAGTCGTTTTATTTTGAATTAGTCTCCATAATCGTCCAATTGGTAAAATAAAATCTGAATGAAAATATTCATTTTTTCAAAACTTTATCTTCTCGTTAACCCATATTCATATTTTAATAATTTTGAATTTAAATCCGTTTAAAAAAACTTGAAACGCCGATATTATTTCGTATTTGATATTTCCTAATTACATTTATGAACATACTAATACAGATTAAATAGTAGATTGTATCAAATATTGAACGAAACAAAACGTATTCGGTTGCGTCTATGTTTTTCTTCTTTTTAGATGAAATTCAAAACTTAAACGTAGCGCTAAGAAAAAGAATGAGTAAAACTTTGAACGAATTGTGTTTTTAAATTTAAGTTTTTGCGTAAAAACCGATTTGAACCAAAATGTAATCAGTTTGACTCAAAATTTATATTCATTCCGATTTCAGTTTGGATCAATTAAATAAGTATCAATATGTAATATAATAAATATTGTTGAAAAAACTGGAATGCCGCAGATGTTTTTTTAACAACATTGATCTAGTTGTTTATTTTTCAGGCTCTATTTTCCAGTTGTTAAAGATGACCCTTTCCTGTACAATATTAGTGATTAACAAATATTTGTTTTTAAACGAATAAATTATTTTTAAACTTTACAAATTTTTTTATTTCAACATTTTTAGCGTATTACGTGGTATAATTGCGACTTGGTGTAATAATAATTTTTGAAAACTTTATTTTACTGTTACTTCATTGTCATTTATTGATATATCCATCTAAACCGTTTCCGAATTATTCCAAACAGATATATTCGACTTCAATGGATATTTTTAATTATAAAACAACTTTATTGTTGAAAGATTCCAGGCGATAGTAGTAATGATGAAACGAATATAAGTATGATAACAGTATCAGTGGTCAACGGAACCCTTAATAACGAACGGCGAATATATTATATGTTGCGCATACATCAGTATCTTTCACAAATCGTAGTCGTATAGAATTTATTTTGTGATCAGAATATAAATGCTTAGTTAGTAATCTTTAGTTTTGTAATTATTTAAAATCTTTTAACAAATCAACTTTTGTGTTCTGAATTTTATTCTTACAGCAAACAAATTTAAAATTATATCTACATAAATTTAAGGCTTTTAAGCTAATTTGATTATTCATTAATATTTCTGTTGTATTTAGTTCAAGCTAGGTTGTATATGCATAGAACTACGAAACTCGAATAGCCTAGTTGTCGTCGTTTGACCTTAGCACTCTGAAGTGCCAATATTTTCCACAGATTTTAGTTGTTCAAAAAGAAAAGTCATGTCCAATGAAGTTGGAAGATAGACACTTAGAAAAGAAGGAGCAATCCTTTGATATAAGTTCTATAGTGAGTACAGAAAATTGGACATATCATGTTTAAAGTGGTCCGTGTAGAAGCCTCGGCAATATAGGAGCGGTTCTTGCTGGTGGAACATGTGGCGCTGTAATTTTTGTGTCCTTAAGCAGGATGAAGAGCAATTACAATTATAACAGTGAATCATGCTATAGGACATTAGAATTGCACACTGGGACTTTAAGTAAATCTATAAAAGATTCATGTAAGTCACCGTTTATAGGACATATATTGGTCTTTTATTGTGCGCCTATGAATTGTTACTATAAATGACAACACCACCTAGATATACGAAACATCGTATATCTTGCAGTTCAGATGGCGCAAAATTCATAAGCCTTTGGAAGATGCCTGGAGTACATTTTAACCCAAACAGCATTCGATTAAATTCATATTGACCAAATTGCGTGCTTAACGCTGTCTTCGGCGCATACGAGGGTTCAATGGGGAATTGATGGAATCCAGATGCTAAATCAAGGGTACTAAAATATTTACTATTCTTGAGTTGATCTAGAATGTCTGTTATATCTAGAAGAGGAAAAGTATCACCCACGGTAATTAAGAGGCATCTGCTTTCTTGAAAACTACTAATAATAGTGCGTCAATGAGCTGTTACTTTTCTTCATCATATTTTGTTTTTGTAAGTCGGTTATTTGCGATTTAATTTCCTTCCGATGTGCTTATGGAATCCGGTAATATTTCTTGTATAATTTATTATAACTCTATAATAAGAATAATGGAAAAACCCTCAATTTCCGTGTAATAACAATTAAAAAGTAACGAGAAAAAAATGTTAAAAAAAATTATTTCTAGAATAAATTATGAAATTAATTCACTAAATGTATTTATTAATTTCTCTTATAAAAACTGCAAAAACATCAACGATTTCTTTGAATTTTTCTTCTGTTCCGTTATACGTGTATCATTGTATTACTAAATTTATAGCTGCCCTAAATTGCGAATTGCTTTATCTATTGGATTTGGAATATTCGTGACTACCGCAAATTCGTTCATCTCCAAGGCATCTCGGATGAATGTTATATCATGAGCGCCGTATGTGTTGACAAATTGTGGATATGAACCTACTCGATAAAAATTCGATTCCGCATTTTGAATAAAATTAGTGCTATCTCCTTGATAAAATGTAACCTGTCTAGACTTGAATGTAGACAAATCGAGAATTATAATAATAGCAGCGCTATTATTATAAGAGGAGTTCTCCTCTTATGAGAACAATTATTTCTCCTTCTCTATTTGCAGGCCCTTTCTTAGAATCGGGAGTGTGGATCTTTTATAAGAGGTGTACATTATAAACATTAATTGAATAAGTGATAAAAAAGTTATTCAAAAAGAAAATTAAAATATGCTATAAATTTTTTTATGAATGTCAAAAATTTTGCACGACACTTGAAAACGGATTTTTAAAAGAAATTCAGAAAACTGGTGTTTAGTTTACACCAGAAACTTTTTTATCCTACTTAAAAAAAGAAGAGAACGTTTTTTATTACCTTGTAAGGTTTTGCGCTGTCCCCAAATATGAGGCAATCCGGGTAAAAGGCTAAACCCTGGTGTTACTTTCGTAGACCAAATCGAAGTTTAAGAAGACGAAAATCGAGGTGTTGCGTTGATTTATGTCGGATTCGAATTAATTTTAAAACAAAACGAATACGATTTGACCAGAAATCGTTAGCTGCCCTATAAACCACGAGAAGTCACAGTGAATTCACTCTGACTGATAAAAAAGAAAAGTCGCAGCAATTTGGGACG
>AGDA01054684.1:0-22891 GCA_000281935.1 Mengenilla moldrzyki | reverse complement strand
ATGCAAATATTTGATATAATTCTAATTTAAATATTGATTGCTAAAACAATTGTTGAATCAAATATGGTGAAAATTCACATGTATTTTGTTCAATTTTATAGACTATTTTTGATTTAAACATTAAAGTTTCCGATTTTATTTTTCAGAAACAATTAACAAGCGACAATTTAACATTTGAGAATCGAGTTGAAATTGTAACGAAACATTCACCTAAGTCTATAAAGCACTCAAAACAGCATCAAAAGAATGTTTGTTTATCGATCTATTATCGAATCAAGGCTTTTAGTGATTACGAACCACAATTTGAGCCGAAAATTAAATCGCAATTGTTACTGATACGTCCAAGTGAAAAAGTACTTCCAGATTTTGCCGAAGACTACGAATTAAAACCGCTTCTAGAAACCGAAGGCAATGTCAACGTAGTATATATAAGAGAATCGAGTCATTACACGATTCTGGACAGTGACCAATGTGCAAATTTAATAAATCAGTTAATCTGGGACTCGAAAATTTTCGATGGAAAAATCGCTAACAAACGCGACTTTAGTTTCGAGTCAATTCAAAAACGATTTGAAATCAATGAAATTAATGACATCAAGTCAATTTAATAATTATTTTTTCATTTAGCAATAAGACGATTGGGAATGGGGGTCTTTTTGAAAATTATAATAAAAATATTTACAAAGATTAAACAGTTTAATTAAATATTATGAAAATCCATAAATTAAGTAGGTAAATTATATTGAAAATAATATAATTTAAGAATTCTTTAAAAGGTCAAGTGTAACAATAGAATTGATTTAAATTTATTCGAATGGGCTGTCTTGCAGATAGTATATAATATTCTATAATTATTAAACGGTTTCATATACACGGTAGAATTTTTAAGATTACTTGAAAAAAATTCAGGAACTATTAAGTAGTTTAGATTACTAAATTAGAAATGCCTCCAGAGCAGCATGATGTTGTAGTTAAAACAAATCTGATAGCCGGAAAAAAGTTAGCGCATCCAGAACCTGGTGATGAGATTGTGATTAGTGGAATTTCTGGCCAGTTCCCCGATGCTGATAACGTGACTGAATTCCAGGAGAACTTGTTCAATAAAGTTGATATGATTAGCGCAGATGATCGCCGCTGGACAATTAATCATCCCGAAATCCCAAAACGCACAGGTAAAATAAACGGTGCAACAAAATTCGATGCCGGATTCTTTAACATTCATGAACAACAAGCGACTGCATTGGATCCTATGTGTCGTGTTTTATACGAAAAAACCTATGAAGCTTTATTGGACGCTGGCGTTAATCCTCAAGATTTGAAAGGGCAAAATGTCGGAGTGTTTGTTAGTGCTTGTTTCTCAGAAGTGGAAAAAAGTTGGTTATACGAACGATTATGTGAAAACCGTTTTGGCATTACCGGGTATGTTTCTTACACAATTCTAGGATTGATACTTAATGTTAGGTTTCAGGTGTGTTCGAGCTATAATGTCACATAGATTAAGTCACTGGTTAGGTGTTAATGGGCCATCGTATATTGTGGACACAGCATGTTCTAGTTCTCTTTTTGCATTAGAGCATGCTTATAGAGCGATTCGAAGTGGTAAGTGTAATAGTGCTATTGTTGCTGGCACGAACATTTGTTTCCACCCTTATGTATCACTACAATTTTCACGCCTTGGTGTACTCAGTATGGACGGCCGTTGTAAATCATTCGACGAAAACGCTGATGGATACGCTAGATCCGAGGCAATCGCCTCAGTCTATTTGCAAAAAGCTAAAGATGCCAAGCGTGTTTATGCTACTTTGATTCATGCTAAGACCAACTGTGACGGCTACAAAGAAATTGGAATTACATTCCCATCTAGTCAAATGCAGCAAATTCTTTACGAAGAGTTCTATGACGAATGCGGTGTCGACCCAACCACGCTGAGCTTCATGGAAGCTCACGGTACGGGCACAAAAGCTGGCGATCCTGAAGAGCTTATTTCCATTGACAAAGTTTTCTGTACGGGACGCAATAAGCCGTTACCAATAGGCTCCGTAAAATCTAACATAGGTCATACGGAACCTACTTCCGGTCTTTGTTCCGTCATTAAAGCAATCATTGGCATGGAAACTGGTTTCATACCACCAAACATAAACTTCGAAACTCCTCGTAGTGGTATTGAAGCTTTTGAAACTGGTCGTTTGCAAGTTGTGACTGAAAAACAAATTTTGGACGGTCCTCTTATTGGAGTTAACAGTTTCGGTTTCGGTGGTGCCAACTGTCATGTGTTACTAAAACAAAACGACAAGTTAAAGAAAACAACTCTATCTACCGAAGACATTATTTTCCCACATCTCGTTTGCATTTCCGGCCGTAATGTGGACTATATTAATAAATTGATGAATGACTTGAAGAATAATAAACTTGACATTGAATTTATCCGTCTAATTCATGAGATTTATCAAACTGCAATCCCAGGTCATCTATATCGCTCATTTATCATTTTAAAATCGAATAAAAATTGTGAAGTTAGTGTCCTACAAGAAAAAGTTGTTCCATTTTGGATCGGAAATAAGAAATCATTAACTTTGATATTTGACGATTACATTTCAAGTGACTGGTCTCGCATTTGGGCCGATTTTAATGAAATCGATCTATTCCAACAAGCTGTAAAGAAGTGTAAAGAGTTCTATGATGAAAACGATGTCAAAAATCCGAAAATCGCCTTGGTTTTGATTCAAATTGGACTCATAGAAGTGTTTAATGAGCTTGGTCTGAAATTTGACAAAGTTGGCGGCTATTCAATAGTAGGGAAACTTTTAGCTCTATACTACGACCACATAGTAAATCTAAGTGATATTTTCAAAGTTTTGAAATCATTAGACTTGGACAAGAATTTAAAGCTTAATTTACCAGTAAATAAAAGCAAGCGATTTACAGAACTTGATCATGCCAAAATCTGTGATCAAAAGAGGGGTATTTTAAGTATTTTGGTTGAAAATTGGCAAATTACAGCACCGAAAAAGACGTTGTTAACAATTGATTCATTTGATTCGCTGCTAGATTGCTTAGGAGAGATTTATTTACTCGGAAGTGATTTAAAGATTCATCTGTTATATCCGAAAATTAATTTTCCGGTGAGTCGTGGCACACGAATGTTATCGCCGTTAGTACGCTGGCACCATAATAAGGATTGGTTTTTAAATTATTTTGGACTAAGTGAGGATAAAAGTTCTGGTGAACGTGTTGTGCGGGTGTCATTAGTAAACGAAGAATCACAATATTTAACAGGGCATGTGATTGACGGTCGTAATCTTTTCCCAGCCACTGGTTATCTTGAATTGGTTTGGGAAACCGTGTCTTTAATGCTTGATAATATATACACAGAGCGATCGGTAGTGTTTGAAAACGTGCGGTTTCTTCGCGCTACCAATGTTCCAAAGGAAGGAAATCTTGAACTAACAATTATGGTGAACAAAACAAGTGGCAAATTTGAGGTATTTTATTCTTTGAATTTTTCTTAAAGTTGTAAACATCGACTTTACTTTTTATGCAGATTTTAAAATCATTAATGTGCTAACATAATTAATAATTAATAATTAAACTCTCTTCCTAGATAATTGAAGGTGGTGTTGAAATTGTTACGGGTACAGTTTTATGTCCGCAGAAAGTTTCATTTTTATCGGATGATTTAGAATTTCCAAAACTAGCAAATGCTTTAGACAATGATGCCAAAGTTATGAATTCGAAAGATGTTTATAAAGAATTACGACTACGTAATTATAACTATCAAGGCTACTTTCGCGGTATTGTCGAGTGTGAAGTTACTGGATCACTTGGAAAAGTAAAATGGGATGGAAAATGGGTACCGTTTATGGACACACTTCTACAAATTCAAATACTTCAATTTGATACCAGAGGTATTTTAATTCCAACAGGCTTCGAACGCCTTGCAATAGACGCATTCCGACATATTAGTATTTGCCAAAAGCATCCTGATAACCTGATACCAATTGAATCATTTATGAGTGTTGGCATAACTCGGTAAATTTGTTTGCATTTTACACAAATTTTTTTAGTTCGTTATATTATTACATTTCAAAATTTACATTCTAATTGTAAATTAACATTAACCTCTTCATTCTTCTAAAATATGAAATTTAATTCAATCTGAGTAAAATATTAAATGACTTTGTTCAGAGAATTTTTATAACAATGCTATACCATTGTAAACCAATTTTTTTCACAAAGTCCCTTGGAAAAGATTTTTGAAAATACGTATGCGTTTTTGTAGAGGAACTTATGAGATAAAAAAGTGATGCTCAGTGTTTCATATTACCACGTTGTTTTGGAATTATTTAGAAAAAATTTTATTTTTTGTTGTTTTTTTCAAAGTCTAATATCCATATATCTACTTAATGTTTTCTCATTCTGTAAAATATTTTTGGACTAAAATTGATTGTACTTCATTTTCACACGATTGAATGAAAAATAATGACATTTAAAGAGGGTTCAATATGAAAAAAAAGTTTTAAAATTCAAGTTTTAGGGGTTAACTGCTCGTGGTCCAAAATGAAACTATGCTTATTCAATTTCTCGCCTAATTTTACATAGGAATATGTGATTTTGAAAAAAAATTTAAGCGGTCCAAAAACCTCGTTTGAGATTGTTTAAAAAAATAATTCAGTTCTGTGCGTTGCAGTTGCTTTGTGTATTTGTAGTTTTATCTGTTTTTTGGTTATTTCTGTTTTTTAAATGTAACATGTTTTCCAATGATATCTTTCTATAAGAATTTTTATTAAATATATTATGATTTTTGTGAAATATTTTTATAGTAAAAAAATTTCAATTTTAAAGAATAAAATTTAATAATTCTACAATCATTTATTATTTTTTAAATTGTAAATAAATGAATACACAAATTAAAAGAAAAAAATTATCACTTCAATACAAAATCTTTATGTACAGTAACTCATGCCGCTGCAGTGACGCTAGTCAAAGTTGTGTTACGCTATGAATAAGGTTTCAAACAAAATGTTCAAATATAATTTAATATTAGTAATAAATATTTCAAATTTAAAAATTCGCCATCAAGGTTTAAAATTAAACACTATTCGTTCAATTTCTGTCGCTTTTTTTCAATAATACCCATTGCCTCATATAGGTCGATTTTAGACGGCGTCTAGAACGAAAGGTTTGATACGTTAAAAATAAAAGTTTTTTATCTTCGTGGGCTATTAAATGAACCGAAAAGTTAATTTCAAAATTTTTACACTTTGAATAGCTTTAACAATTTTCATATAAATTTTAATTTTGTTCTTACTACTGGCAATTATTTTATTTATTCTTCTGCTAATTTTTCCATCCAGTAAATTATATTAGACTTTAAACTGTCCACTATTTAAAGTAGTCTTTGAGAACAATTTTTTTTACTATTTAAATCTTTTTTATTACGATTAATAACTGTTAAAACTTTTGCTATTTCTATGAAATATTAAACGCATACTATGAACACAGGATCCAACAATTTAAGTATTTTACATTTTCACATATTTTACACTCTGAAACATCAAATCTGAGATAAAAGTATGTTGAAAAAGCTATTTCAAAAAGCGATAGAACTGTTACAAACATGTTCCGTCACTAAGAAATTGATATTTTTTAAAAACTTTAATGCAAAATGTAACTCAATGCTTTTGTAACATCATTTAAACATGAAAAAAAACTTTTATGTTTTAGGAGTGCCACGTTGGCATACTGGTAGTTTTAAAATGAAAAGGACATCAAATACTTTATTTTATTAAAAAAAAAAACTTTTCATAGTATTCAATTAAAAACACTAATTAGTATCTGATTTAGATGTGGTGGTGTGGAGTTAGTTGGCTTAGACGCCAACCCGATTCCTAAACGACGATACATTGCAGAGCCTGTTTTAGAAGTTCAACGATTTGTCCCACACATTAGTTACGAATTTTCTCTTAAAAATGTGCTACGTAATTTCATCCAATTAGCATTAGATAATGTATTAGGAATCAGAGTAAAATCGATGGAAGTTATTGAACAAATTGAAGACGAGGAGTCAACGTTGCCAACATTTTCCGAAATAATTGCAGATATTTTGGGAGACTTGCCACTTATTCAGGCCGAACTATTAGTCGTAGTACCAACTCAGATAGATTTCCATTTCGATCCCACGAAGAAAATCACTACAGTATTTGATCGGACATATTTATCCGAAAACGACTGTTTGATTGTAATCGCCATCAATGTTCTATCACGTCCTACATCTGAGACTTTTTTAGCATCCTTCAATACATGCTTAAAAAATGGCGCCTTCTTAATAAGTAGAGAGCCCTTAAATTTTGACACGGTTAACTGTAAAACTACTAGCGCGGGTTTTGTCATATGTCAAGAGCACTGCATAGGTAATGAAAAACTCATATTACTCAAGAAGAAAATGCCAGAAGAGCCAAAACGAACAATCTATAGGTATGTACGCAATTCGAACTTTTACTGGATCGATGACGTCCAAGAAGCTTTAAAAAACTTGCAAAAAAGCGATCGATTAATTCTTGTTGCCGAGAACGAACCGTTAAGTGGCATTATTGGTTTTGTGAATTGTTTGCGGCGGGAACCTGGATTCGATAGTATTAAGTGTGTCTTTATTAACGATGATCAAGCCCCAAAATTCGATCCAGATTTGGAGTTTTATTCTAGTGAACTTGAAAAAAATTTGGCTGTAAATATCTATCAAAATGGAGCATGGGGAACTTATCGTCATTTGACCCTTTTCAATACTGCTAACGAAAATGACATGAAAATGGAGTCATTTCATTCATTTGTTAATGTAACTGTTCGTGGTGACTTGTCCAGCTTAGCTTGGTTACAGGGTCCTCTATCAGATGTCGAACCGGACGATCCCGAAAAGTGTCTAGTTTATGTAATATCTTTAATTATTCCAGTTTAGAAAGGTTTTCTTATTGTAAAACGCGATCATAAGAAACAAGAGGCCTGAATGCTGAGGCTTGAAGTTTCTTCTTCCCTTAACCATTATCATCCTCATATACTTTCAGGGTCTAATTTTTCCCATTTAGAGAACATTAGCTATTTTCTTATTTACGACTTTCCTGCGCTGAATGCTGGAAAGCATTGTTTCCTTTCCAGGAAAGACTCCTAGAAAGTTTCTTTTTACATGGAGGTTTCATTGGTTAATTTCCCTTCATTTAATTTAGATTCATATGAATCTGATAGTCACCGGGTAAGTTTATGGTCCACATCATCAGTGACTCGATGATGACGATGTAAGGCTCTTACTCTAGGTGGTTGCTCGGAACCATAGAGGCTCCGTTGTCCTCATCACTCATTCCGGATAGAAATCAGCTAATCGGCACGGATCACTTTATACTTTGAGCTGGGAGTGAGGAGGGAGGTTGGTCCGTGGCCTTTTATTTGTTAATTCGAGGTTATCCCAATGGGACGTTTGACTATCCGCCAACTGCCAATACGTTATCCTTAATAGCATTCACAGCCCTGAGTTCGGAAGAAATACATATATTTCACATGAGTTCAAAATTTTTTCCGTGTGTCTGTTTGTGTATCAAACCTGATATGATTAAACTGCACTTAAATCATAAGTTTTAGAAAAACAGTTTATGTATTTAATGATATTCGCTTAAATGAGTCCTTTAGGCAGAGCAAGAGACAAAACTTATCTCTGCAATATTATAAATTTCTATATGTAGAATTAAACTTACTGAAATTTAAGAATAAAATAATCCCTATTTCGCATAGTGCTCTCATAACTGGCAATAAGTAACAGAATCAATCCAATTTCAATATAAAAAGAAAAGACTAGGTAAAAAGTGATAATTTTCCTTTAGTTTTGTCAAATATGTAAATTTTTGTGCAATTTGATTGTTTATAGATTCAATATTCAGCATTAAACTTTCGTGACATAATGACATCTACGGGGCGTTTATCTGTTGAAGCATTATTTGCTGATCGCTTACAGCAGGAGTGTGTACAAGGTCTTGAGTTTTCAGGTTATGATAGAAACAACAGACGTGTAATGGGAGCAGCATTGAGCGGTGGATTGGGAACAGTTATTTATGCCGATCGTTTTCTGCTTTTCACTGTACCAGATGATTGGACATTAGAAGATGCAGCTACAGTACCAGTAGTTTACATGACCTGTTTAGTTACAATGATGATGGTAGCCAATATAAAAAAAGGCGATAAAATACTTATTCACGCAGGATCAGGAGGAGTCGGACAAGCAGCAATTAATTTAGCTACGTATTACGGATTGGAAATTTTTACAACTGTTGGTACTGCGGAAAAACGGGAATTTATCCGCAAAGAGTTTCCACATATTCCCGGTAAGTTTACATATTTTTTTAACTAAAATAAATGCAGTCCACATCACATTTAATCAAAAAAATATGCGTCTTAATTATACTTTCGTTAAAATAAAAATAAAGATAAAAAAAATACATGAAAAAAACATATTGATAAATTAGTGCAGTATGAACGTTTCTAATGAAAAATATAAATTATTTCGGAAGTTGATATTTGGCTATAAAAATGAACGTTTTATTCTTAATTTTATATAAATTCAGACTAGTTACCAGTTTAAAACATTTAAACCAGTGTTTCCCAACCATTTTTTGACATGCCCTACCTTTAACATTTCTAAAATTTTTATGGCACCCATACAGGCGCACTTATTAGAAAATACCAATAAAGTTTACTTGATGAGTCTAATCGTCCAGTTGATATTTTGGTAACGTCAAATGAAATTACATCTAATAATTATTTACAGAGTTTTTTAACAATTAATTTTTTTATTAAATTTGACACAGATATCTAGCATGGTATTTAAATTGCCCGGGAGAAGGTGTTAAAATTAGTTAAGTCTATTTTTAAGTTGCCACCGTAACACCTATCGAATTTCCTCCTATGAGGCATGGAACCCACGTTGGGAAATACCGATTTAAACCAAAAAGAAGTGGACACGAACTTTATATAAATTAGATTATTTAGACCCACGGACCCATTAAACTGCAATCTGATCGTTCGAAAGTTTTTGTTACCATAGTTAAAATGTTCGAATTAGAAAAAAAATCCTAAACAGAGGTAACCGGCTACGAAAGAAATGAGAACATAACTCTCTTCCCGATATTTATCTGAATCGATCTAAAGTAAATGAGTAAAGTTCACAATTATAACAATTTGTAAGTTTTAAAAATTTTCAATTTCCTAAAAGAATTTTGGACAATAATTAAATTTCTCACTGAAATTCAATTCCCTTTTTGTCATATTAAATAGCTTTTATTCACAAGTAAGACGTTAATAAACATAAAAAAAAATAATAACACCAAAAAAGTATTATTGAATTAAATGATTCAAGATAAACGAAAAACGTAAAAACTAAAACAAAGGAGAATGATAATAGAATTGACATATTGATATTCTTATCTAGGATTTAATTTTTTCAATTATAAATACATTGATATTAAAATCTTATTATTGTTAGTGATCTGTTGCCCCAATTTTGATGACGACAGCTGTTTCTTCATTGATTACGTTTATACTCGTGTAGCTATACGGTTTTTACAATGATATGAGATTACTAAAAAGAGGTATTAAATTTCGATTGTTTTGAAATCGTCAAAAAGGCGTTTTTAAGAAATTGGAATCAGATATTTCTATTTTAATTACTGTTGATCTTATTTTGATTTTATTTTTTGTATTGCTTAATACGCTTAATATCGTCATAGAATATTGTATGAATGATTGTATAAATGATCCTATAGCGGAAACCTGTCATATAAAAGTTTCATATAAAAAACCTTCTAACGATAATCATCTCAAAAAATTGTTGAAAAAACTTTTAAATACAACTCTAACTTAAAAATTACATATTTTCACAAATAAATTAAACAAATAAGTTTTGTTTAAATAAATTACAAAATGGAACATTTATTTGCGAATTTCTAACTTTAGATTTTATCTAGTAAATTATTTGCAGTCCCGGATTATAGTTAAACTATTTAACTAGAAACATTACACTTTCTATGAATATTGAAAGCACACTTCCAAATTATTTCATTTTAACCCAATTTTTAATAAAGCAACAATAAAGATAGTAGAATGCATAATTTTAAACATGTTATAAGGACATGATTTATAGATAAACATATTTTATGAAAAGTATGAATTTAGAAGCAGCAAGCATTTTTAATAACCAATTTTACGAAACGCATATATAACATGGTAAATTTGAGCTTTAAATTAATAAATATGATATTCAAGGGCACCTATGATTAGCTACTAATTAAATTTTAAGTAAATTACACTCTCATATATATCTATTTATAGAAAGTCATATTGGAAACTCTAGAGATACGTCATTTGAGCAAATGGTCATGAAGCAAACGAATGGCCGAGGTGTCGATTATGTACTAAATTCATTGGCAGAAGAAAAACTTCAAGCTTCGATACGCTGCTTAGCAAATGGTGGTAAATTCTTGGAGATTGGGAAATTCGACTTGTCGAAAAATAACACGTTTTCAACGGAGTTACTTGAAAGAGGTTGCTCATTCAATGCTCGCATGTTAGACTCAATATTTGTTGGACCACCGGAATGGAAAGCAAAAATACATGACATGTTTTTAGACGGCATTAAAAACGGTTCTATAAAACCACTAAAACGGATTACTTTTGCCAATAACGAAATAGAAAAGGCTTTTCGATTTATGGCCACGGGAAGACATATTGGTAAAGTACTAATACAAGTTCGTGATAATGAAAAACTAAATGCCGATAACCGTACATTTAAGCTTGAACCAGAAATTAAAGCTTGGCCGAAATTTTATCCAAGCTCCAAAAATTCCGTTTTCATTATAATTGGCGGTCTTGGAGGGTTTGGTCTAGAGCTAGCTGACTGGTTGGTATTGCGAGGAGGTAAAAAACTAATTTTAACATCACGAAAAGGTATAGTAAACGGTTACCAAACAAATCGTGTTCGACTTTGGTTAAGTTATGGCGTGAATGTCCAAATATCCACGATTGATGCGTCAGATATTAAAGGCTGCCAAAAATTAATTCAATTAGCTGAGTCATTAGGTGAGCTCGAAGGTATTTTTAATTTAGCAGTGGTGTTACAAGACGCCATTTTCGAGAATCAAACAGCGGAGAAATTCGAAGCGGTTTTCAAACCGAAAGCAGTTACAACTCAATGCCTGGACGAAGTGACTCGGCAAATGTGCCCAAATCTAAAATATTTCGTAGTATTTTCAAGCGTATCATGTGGTCGAGGTAATGCTGGACAAACGAATTATGGAATGGCGAATTCGATAATGGAAAGAATATGTGAAAAGCGGCTTCAAGATGGCTTCGCAGCTTTAGCCATCGAATGGGGTGCTATAGGAGAAGTAGGGCTTGTTGCTGAGATGCAAGATAATCATATAGAAATGGAAATAGGAGGCACGCTGCAACAACGAGTGTCGAATTGTCTGTCTGTAATGGACGTATTTTTAAAGAAAGCTACTGGCCATGCAATCGTCTCTAGTATGGTGGTAGCCGAAAAAAAATCCGGTGCTTATGGCTGCGGTAGTTTAGTTGATACTGTCGCCTATATAATGGGCATTAAGGATTTGAAAAATGTCAGTTTACACTCGACTTTGGCTGAACTAGGAATGGACTCAATGATGGCCGTTGAAATTAAACAAACACTGGAGAGAGAATTCGAAATATTTCTAACACCACAAGATATTCGTTCCATGACATTTGCAAAGTTAATTGATTTAGCAGATGCTGAAAAAATGAAAGGAAATAAAGACAATGAGAATAAAGCTGGTATTGAACGTGAAGTCGAATTGGCAGAAAATGGACTCAAGTTATTGTTTCAAACAATTAGTGACGAAATTACTGCATCCAAAGTGTTTATTGAAATGCCTAATGCTATCTCAGATGATAATACTTCTAACACTCCACTCGAATTACCATTAATTTTATATATAGCAGGAATTGAAGGAATGGCTAGTGTTTTCAAAACCATTAGTAGCAAAATATCTGCAAGAAACATATGTTTACAACTACCCTACAATAAAAGATTGGACACCATTTCAAAAATGGTCGATCACCATTTACCAGTAAGTGTTTATATACGAGGATAGTTATAAGTTTTTTTATGCAAAATCCGTACACCAAACCGTTTTTACCCTGTGAACTAAACTGAAATAAAATAATCGCTGTGAAATGAAATTTTGAATGCCACAAAAGGGACAAAAATCACTATTAAATAAGTTGCTTTTTAGTGGAAAATAAGTTAGCACTGTGATATTGCAAAAAATACATCAAATATATAATACACTTCTCTATATGAAATGTACAATGTACACAATGCTTACAGGCAGAACGAGCGATTCTCGTCAGAAGATTATCATCGCTGTTATGTTTTTTTTTACTATTACTGTAATAAACCTTTTTCAATTGTCACAATGATAGTATAAAACGGGTTTACTTATTTATCACAGTGAAGTAAAAATGGTACCCATATGACACGAAAATTATATCACTCTAGTGTAATATGTTACAAAAAATTTATGTTTTTATCAACAACGATAGTTTACAGCAGAGGTGGCCAAGACGTCGACCGCAAGACTCTGAAAGTAGCCCGCAAGTATAAAATTAAACAATTTACTTCTTATTAAGTTTTGTATTAGAAAATGTAAATATGCTTGAAAATATATCAAAAGTTAAGTACAATTCTAAACAAAACTTCAATGTTTACAGCAGATATATGCTGATTAATCAAAACAATTTTTTAAAACAGATAAGAGTTCTAACATGTTCATAGTCGTCCGCGAACTATATTTAACAAAATAAGTCGCTCCTAAGGAGTAAAAGTTTGGCCACCTCTGGTTTACAGGGTATGATGATCATATTATAATGATATGAAAACATTCTTTAATTAACAAAGAATGATCAAAAAATTAAACAAAAACCCATTATAACTATAATAATTTGTAATAATCGTCAAAAAACATCATTATTTAAGTTAAATAATATCAAAATATTAACAATATACATGAACGAAAATTAGGAGACCAGTAAAAAAATTTAAGCCTTTTAGACCATAAAGCTTACAGTGATCTTAATTAAAAATCATAAACAAAATTAACAAAGCATTTGATTTCACCGTGAAATTTATGTGAAGACTATACGAAATTTATAAAACCCTTATTTTTAAAATTCACAATGACTCACGAAGTAACTAAGTTAAATTATTGGTTAACGTCACTGATTTAGCGGTTAACACTTTCAACGTTAGCTTTACGTAAAATTTTTAGCACAGATAATATTTTTCTCAAAAATAAGCTTATACTAAGTGAGAAATCTAATTCACACTAAACTTGAGAAACTACATTTCATATGAATTTGCAAATATCATCAAGCTTAACTTAAAGTCACGGTGATATTTGTAACATCATTAGCCGTTTTTGACTTTTAAAGTTAACAAATATTACTTAATGGTAAATACGTAAAAGCGGTTAGTTATAACCGTAAGGTTTTTTGAATGTACAAAGCTTAATCTAAAGGTATTTTTGTACATCCAATCCGGTTAAACTAGCTATGGCGTCATCAGATTAAAGGCTAATTTACATGTAGTAAATTAGGATATAAATTTTGGTGACCGAAATAAGTTAACGAACAGACTTTGATTAGCTGGAGTTAAATGCTTTGAATTTGCGAAAACACCTTAAGAGTTGTATTTGGTGTCTTATGAAAACTAATTTAAATAAAATGTTAAATGTTTAAATTTAAAATGAAACGTAATTTTCTAAATAAAAATAGACAGCAATTTCGTTATTGGAAAATCAAAAAGAATTCAAGTTAGTAGGTTATTCTTATGGCGCAATAATAGCTCTCGAATTGGCACTTAGATTAGAAGAGTTAGGTCTTCAAGGTCGATTATGTCTAATAGATGGGGCGCCAAGTGTGCTGAAAATGTTATACGATCAAAGATTCGCCATAGAAGAAGAAATGTATCTGCAAATATCACTGATTAATTCAATTATCAGTCTGGTTACAAATGAAGATGTGACAAACCTAAAAGCAGAACTTTACCAAAAGGACTTGGACCTCGAATCTCGCGTAGAAATAATGACTAAAAATTCACCACAAACAATAAGGCATTCGAAATTGCACCAGAAAAACGTTACTTTGGCAATTTATGATCGCATAAAAGCCTGTGGATCGTACGAGCCACCGTATTCAGCTAATTGTAAAATTAAGTCAACAGTTTTACTGATAAAACCAAGTGAAAATACGGTACAAAATATTGCAGAAGACTACGAATTATCACAGTTTTTAAGCGATGAAAAACATTTAGAAATCGTTTATGTTCCCAATAGTGATCATACGAATATTTTAGAAACTGTCGAATGCGCTAAGTATTTGAATACTTTTATGCAATAAATTTTAAAATTACATTAAATTTAAAAAATATGGTTTGATTACTTTAAATTTATTCTATATTTAAATTTTGTTTTTTAAATTTTTCAAGAAATTTTATGCAACAGAAACAATTAATAACTTAATCATTCGTTAAATTATTTAATCTTAATCCATTAATTACAGCTTACTGCTGAACAAATAACACTATGTAAAGTAAAATTTTAGTATTTCTTGCATTTCAACAAGAGTAATCCCCTATTTAAATAACTTATCACTATTCAGTGAAAATTAAAAAATACAATTACCCCAATATACTAGTTTTGTAGTATGAAATAACGGATTCAATCAAATTTAAAAATTAAAGCTTATCATTAATTCGAATATGCCTGAAATATAATGTACCAAAACTCTGATATGTAAAATAAAACAAATAATGATCAATTAATTTTAGTATATGTAAAAATAATTTTTTTAGAATTAAAATTAGAAAAATTTCAAAACACCTAAGACCTATTTAATTAGTACCCGATTCTTTCTTCAATTTTTATGCTTTGGTTATTTATTTATTTTAAGAATTTTATTTATAAAAAAATCTAGTATTGTGTACACATAATTTCTATAAACCATTTAATATTTAAGCAAGAAACATCTAATATGGAAGTAAAAAGAGTATTTTCCGAAATTTTCTACACAAATTATATAATATTTTCAATTGATATCCATATTTTTTATAAAATGAATAATTTAACTTTGAATATAAAAATAACGTTATACTTTTACCTTACATTTCTATATAAACCTATATGTTAAAAAATAAAAGTTTTAATTTTACTTCCATAACGTTTCTAATAAATTTTAAAATTTAAGTGATAATAGTTTTATAAACAAGCCAGTAATGTCTTACATGAACAAATTCAGTATCTTTTTTTGGTATGATTTGTAATAAGAAACATTTAAAAATAACTAAATTTATATTGAAATCAACAAAAAGAGTAAAAATAAAATTCCTTTCTTGTCATTTTTTTACTAACTTTTTAGTTAAATCGATTAAATATTTTTCCATTGTATATGCATATTATATTTTCGAAAAATTGAGTTTCAAAATAATTTTAATTTTTTGAACATACATAAAACAGAGAAAAACAATTCTTTATTTAAAATCAAGGCAAGAATAATTATCGGTTTAATTTAAAACGAAATATGTAAATTAAGTGCATAACTCGTTAATTTTTAAAAATAATATTTTTCTTATCTCAATACAAAACTAAATTTTTCTAAAATTTTGTATATATGTTCTATAGTGTAAACGTAAATAAAATTAATAAATTTAAAAATTTGAAATTCTAAGATTAATGCAGCGTTTGCGTAAATATAACATATTACTTATTCATTAAATTTTTTATTTCATAAATGTGAAAACTCACATTGAATACTTATAAATATTTATTAGTGAAAAAATTCATATTTAAGAGCGAGAGTAAAGCTTGCATAATTCAGTTAAAAGATTTAAGGGAAATAAAAAAAATTAATTGGTTTGAAATGTGTAATAATTATTCGTGTATTTGTTTTCACATATGCAACCCACTTGATGACAAAATGATTCATTTGTGTAGTCCATAGATAAATTATAGCAAAAAATATATAATAAATCTTTATAAAAATCTTGATTCAAAATCGCTTATGGAAACAGGAGCTTGTAAATTCTCATCGTAATCTACCCAATTGTTATCCGATAAATCGACATCATTGAACGTAGAATGATCATTGGATGCGATCCAACCGGATCGTGGTGAAAATTCAACTGGTTCAACACCTCGACAATCAAAACTCACAATTGTTTTAAACAATCCTTGGTCATTCTCGTTGTATTCAGCTTCGAAAGAAAAAAAATTAGAAAAATAATGACAAATAAAGAAGCATTAAACTACGAAGTCTGAAACATTTTTAATTTAAGTGTCATACTGAGAAATCGCATTTGATGTTCAATTTATGCTTTATACGCGACTGTGATTACTACAGCTCAATCTCAACAAAAAACTGAATGAAATCTAAGGAGTTATCATTTAAAGCACTTTCAAAAATACAGCTTAGTTATTTAATATAAAAATAAATATTTATCCGAAAATTCTGAAACTTATATTTTTGTAAAACACATTTGCTCACAAAAATAACTAAAATTTATCTTAATTGTAAATTTTAATCATTAATTCTAGATAACCATGTAAAACGTTTCTAAATCTTGACTTAGGATAGCTAAGATTATTTCATGAATACTCCATATTGACTTGAATGATTTAAAATTCACCAATATGGTATTATAAATTTTAAAATGTTTCTAAAAAATAAGAAGTTAAAGATTATATTCAGGAATTAGAATCAATATAAAATTAGAGTATAATAAAACATATACCAGCTTGATTGTATAACTTTCACAATTTTGATTACATAACAATTATATAACGAAATAGATGTTAGAAAAATTGTTACTTTTAAGTAGCAAACTTAGTGCTACAAATTTGTAATCGTTATAGCAACATAGGCTTTTAAAAATAAGTGTGATGCAATTATTGTAATATTACTAGATTAAGAATAAAGTTTGTTAACTAATCATATATTAATTTAATATCAGAGCAACATTGCTGTTATATAAATGCGATATTACATGGTTTACACTGTTGTGATAAAACTGGTCAAGCAGATATTTAATTTTGTATAATCAGTATAGTGCAAAGCCTATATTAAACTAATTAAGTTTTAAAAGAAGCGAGTATTTTATTTTTTAAACAACTCGGAAAATTATAATTTCCCTTTATATTGAAAAAGCCAAAAAAAAAACAACCCTGTTTAACAAATTTCGTCGTGGAAATATCAATTACAAAACCTATAACAACTATTCTGATATGGTGGTAGCCTATGATGTTGTTACACTTCGTTCTTATTACAGTAATATAACAAAAAATATACTGTTTATTTTTAAAACCTATATTGCTGTAATAATTATAGACTGCAAAATTAGCTTTGTTATATAATAGTAACATAATTTTTCTAGCATCCACTTCGTTATACGAAATTATGGATGAAATATGGTCAAATAAAAATTTAAAAATTACATTTCGTGTAAAATATTAAAACAAATTGAATACGATTAGATTCAATTGAATGAATTTTTTTGAAAATTGGATTTACATAATTACACTTTTTTAACATCTTTTTAACTCATTCAAATTTCTGAATGATTCATGTAGTATACCAAAATTTTTCGAATTGCAATCAATATCTAGTGAGCTTTCACGATTACACTGTTTGCATTTGATCAAAAAATTGACTTTAACTTTGGAGTTCTTTGTTGGTACAAATTCGGTTGCCGATATCGTTTGCCATTTAGGAATTTGTTCCCGACAGTTCGAGCAGATTAATCGTAAATGAAATGTAAAATTATTGAAATCCACCATTAATTTTGTTATATTTTCCATATTACATTTAATTTGTAATTGAATTTTGCCCATTTTTAATATTAAACTTTAACACTTAGCGCTCGCACCGGCAGTTTTTAAATTAGTGACAGTGTTGCCAGAAATTCTCAGCGGGTTTTATTCACTTTTCGTATGTTTCTCTATTAATTTTGTTTTTAACTTTTAAGTTGTAATTTTTAAATAGGCTTTTTACTGTTCAAAAATTAAAAACTTTTATCCTATTTGAACAAAATACTTATTATTTTTCCAAAAAGAGTGTACTCTTCTGTTTATTCGAACCATGGATGTATTAGACATCGACTGTTGACGAAACGAAAATATTTATCGATGGAATCATTATCCTTAAATTAAAAACGCGCATGAATGAATATAAAAACCGTTAACTGATTTCATTTAACGAAAATCATTTCGAATGATTAGGATTGTTGCCCTTAGTTCATCAGAACTGTCACTACAGTCGCTAATTAGGCTTTGGAAATAAACATGACGATAATTGGACTTAGTAAAATAGACAAGTTAACATTTTAATAAAACCTTTTAATTATCGTGCTTTAAAAAAAACTGAAACATTCAAAGCCTGCGCACTATTAATTTAAAAATAAATTTCTTTGACAGCTTATATCGTTTTATTAGCGGTTCATGTTAAAAATATCCATGATTTAAACACTTCTTTAGGAAAAAAATTATGTATTTTATGTGCAAAAAAATATGGATCACATATTTTTAGAGACATAAAATAGGTTATGTATTTTGTACATATATATTAAAAGGGTATGTCTTGTTTTTGTCCATAAAATTTAAAAAATATGTATAATGTCTTTGAAATATTATTCATCACACATTATTATTCTTTTAGGCATATGTGTATTAGCGCATGAATAAAAACAAGAATAAATAATGTGTAATTAATATGACTAATACTAATACCTACTAGTAAGTACTAGTACTTACTAGTACTAATACTTAATCTACACATGTGTTTAAACACATATGCTTAAATCAAAAATAAATATTTAATACACCATATTTTCAAATATTTCATATATATATTTTTTAAATTTGTGTATAAAATATTTTGCAAAATAGCAAATAGACACGTCCTTCACATTTTAAACATATGTTAAAAATATATATAATAATTTTATACCTTAAAAATTTTCCTTCTGAATTTTGATTTATAACATTATGATGTACATCTTATTAAAGTGCTTAAAGATTAAATGCCATTGTCGAACTCAAAAAACAAAGAACTGATCGGATATATTTGAACGAAAACCGTGCTGTAAGAGCCGCGTTATAGGAGGGTTGATTTTATATATTAATGATATTAATTGTCGTATTGTTCAGTCGTACAGTATTTCGTTTATGGACATTGAAACAGAAAATTTTTTGAAAATTTAAATATCCTACAAAAATCGAACTGGTATAATAGTTTAATAAACTGATTAAGCATAAAATCTTGAACACTGAGAAAAAAACATTGGTGGAATTAACTATTTTCATTGGTTAATTTTTCTTAACTAATAAAAATAGTAAATATAACTATTTTAAAATTGTTGTTTAATAAGTAAAAATACTGCAGCATTCATACTGCATGTAGCAAGTAAAAAGGGTTTAATAACTACAAACTTAGCTATTTAAACTATTTAAGTGGGCAAACAATACTTTTTCATCCATTGTAAGTTTAACTATTTTCAAATAGTTAAATAAACTTTTTTGAAATTATTAAAAGAATTATTTTCTTACTTTAACCATTGTGTGTAAATAGTTGAGCAACTATTAAAAATTGTTAATACAACGTATTTCTTTTAAGTGTAATAGCATAGCTATGAGAGCTAAAGAGTTAATAACATGTTTTTTAAAAGCCTTGAAAAAGAATTGCATTAAAAAATTGTTGAAATTAACTATAAACATTGTAAAAAAAATTATTGTTTTTAACATGAAAAAATATTTTTAAATATGTTATAAACACCTATTAAACAAGTGTTTATGGCTAGAAAATTAATAGGCTTCAACATATTAGAACAAATAAAAATCATTATATTTGCTACGGAGAAAAAAATTATAAAAATGTTTTGACATACATGGAATTGTTGTGAAATCTTCCACTACGACATCTCTGATCCTTGCAGTGTATATGGTTTACAGCGGTGATGTCTCTACGGCCAGCAAGCGGTTTGACACACTAAATATCTATTTTTATAAAATATCTAAAAAATTATAAATTATATTGGTAAAGTCGAAAATTTCTACATTTATATTTTTAATATTTTAAATGACATTGACAATCTTGCAAAAGTATCTTTAAAATTACGCCGCAAATTGTAATGCAGTTATTTTTTTTGCTTAATTTAGTTCTAACATAAGTTTTAAATAAATGTGTAGTACAATATTTAACATTTGAATGGAGTAAAAACTTAAATCTATTGAAATACGTTTTAGTCAACTGTTAGGTTCTAACTTTAAGGACGTAGAGTTTTTTTACCCCAAATAATGCCAACAAAAAATAACTTTACAAATATTTTGAACCAAAAATCAGCAGAGAACTATTTATAAAATCATTAAAAATGTTGGTTTTTTTTTAATTAAATACGCTACTAAAATAGACGAATATAAAAAATCCGGCCCGCGGAGAAATGAAAGTTGAGCACCACTGGTTTACAGGGTTAAATATTCGACAATTGTGAAAATTGGACTAATAATATTGAATGTAAGAATAAATGAGCATTTAAATGAATTAAATTTTTTAAAGTTTTAATTTTCCAAATCTTACCTACAATGCACAATATTGTATTTGGAGTTGTAGTAATATTTTTTACTTCAAACGAGTAAATTAAATAACGTTATAATTATACGAAGAAAGTATAGTGAAATCGCACAAAATGCAGTTTAAACTAATTGTTCGAAAAGTTAATTTAATAAGTAAAAAAAGTAATATTAATTTTAAATTTGCATATTATAATTTAGACTTTGTGAAAAAGTGTTGAGATTTTAATTCATTAGAAAGTGCTAATTGATTGAGCTTAATTAAAAGCACATTGAAATTTATGAAAACTCAATTGTGCTTCTCATTGAATGAACAATTTAAAACAAGGTTATAATTATCCTTGTAGTAATAATTAAAATTTCATTCATTTGCGCGGAACTTTCGAAAAAAAACTGTTATTTATGAATTGGATTAAAAAAGTTGGCAAGTTGCGACGGCAGAGCCGTCCTGCAAAGCCAACAGATTTTGGAAGCGACAATCTCCCCCAGCTACTCGTGACCCCAAAGTTTGGAAACCGCGGTAGTTCGAGGAGCCATCAGGTTATCGAACCGTGCGATATGGTACGCGAACCACAGCAGCGGGATACCTTCGGCTACTGGAAAAAAGAGTGGCGTCGCCGCTCGGCAGATCAGCACAAGAAGTACGATCGATGCCAAAACAGCTCAACCACAGCAAACACGCTTCCGAGCTTGCAACACTGTCTTGCCGTCTACATAGTGGGCGCATTAAATACGTTCACTATCCGAATTAACTTTCTGCCAACTATGCAACTAACTGCTGACCTCTTTACATAATATTCTTAATGAATATTCCATCCGGAAATTAATACGCCAATTTTCGTCGTATTCGCAGCCCGGTCCGGCGCCCGGAAGTGGCGCGGCACCTGTTACGTGCGTGGAATGCATTACCTGTGAGTCACAAAGAGTGGTCCGTGACGTAATTAGGCGAGTAGTAGAAGAGTGGAAGTGTAACTGAATGAAAATAAAGGTAAAAAGAGAAAACAAAAAACGAAGCTAAAAGCTAAACGTTAAAAGTCAGTCAGGTGTGTTGATATCAAGGTATGTTTTTCGAAAAGCAGAACAAGTGAACCGCACCTTGCAGTCGAGTGCTTTCGAAACGCTGCATGACGATGCTCAGTTACCGACCATCCGGGTCGCAAACGGCTCCGAATTGTTAACTGGCGGCCCGCAATGCTGGGAACCAGCGTCTTGTTACTGATTGCGCAACTGGCAACCGTGTCCAGGGTAATCGGAGACCACCGACAGCAGAGGTCATTCTACGACGTCGTGAACCAGCACCAGTTTTCGCCTAACGACAACTTTTCCGGAGGCTTTTTCCAAGATGTTGAGGTGCGGTTAACGCGCGCCAAAAGTCCGTACGTGATCTTGCACGATGTGATCATTGAGCGCAATGCGAGTCTGGTTATTGAGCCGGGTGTTGTGATTACGTTTGAGCCGACGTTCGGCATCACCGTGCGCGGCAAATTGATCGCTGTAGTAAGTCGTCATTGTGACGTTTTTGCTCCTTTCTCCGTTCAATGGTACCGAGTTTCAGATCACTTTGAAGTCACCAGTATTATTTTCTAACAGTCTGATTTGAAATTCAAAGTCTGCACCGTGTTATTGTCTGGAAATTGGAGACGAAACACTCCAGCGATTTCGTCTCGTCTCGAATGTCGAGACGGATTTGCCCACGTTTGCTCTTTCATTTTTGATACAAAGTCTCCTTTGAACACTAGTAGAAAATTGATCTTGTTCGATTAATAAGCGGAACTGATATAGGAAATCAATGATTTATTTATTATTCAAGTGACGTGTAATATTTTTTTGAATTATTCCTTTGAAAAAATTGAGTTTTGAATCCAAAGTTTTTTATCGATTTGTTTTGAATCATATATTCTACTAGAAAATAAACATTCATTCTGTTCACATTCGAAAATTCTACTATGGGTGTATTCGAAAAGTCAACTATTTTAGTAAAATATTTTTTAACAGTTGGTTATCATGAAGCTCAACTTATAGGTTGCATTCGTAAATTCAATACAGTGTCGACACTGTGTTTAAAAAAAGACACCATTCGTTCATAAAATAAAACCTTACCTGGTGGTGTAAAATTTTTTCTGTTCATAAATTTACACTAACACAACACCATCGCCATTTTTTCAGCACCATACATTAGCAGGGTTTTTTTAATAGCGACTGTG
>AGDA01054683.1:0-11709 GCA_000281935.1 Mengenilla moldrzyki | reverse complement strand
TATGTTCTGTGGTGTAGCGTTGTTTATCTGTGTGGTTTTGTTCGAAACCGGTTACTGATTAATAGATCAATGGATCTAATATTGCGCAAAGGGAAATGTACACCTGTTCTGTGAACACTAAACAGCCCGTGTTCACAAATTAGACACGTTTAGTGTCGAATATGGCGTCTACTCAATCGGGTAAAACAACCAGGTATCGTTTATGAATGCAACCATAAAATTTAAAATTTGAAAATTTATTATTTGTGAACGTTCTTAATTACAGCTTTTGTCTCAACAAGAAACAACTTTAAGCATATTTTTTGAACAATATGATGAATTGATTCGAACATAAGACGTAGATTTAGTATTTCTAAACAGTTTGTTTAACATTTTGAAAAAATGTCTACAAAAATAGTTAACTATTATGGAGTTTTCGAATGCACCCTATTTTAGTAAAATGTTTTTAAATAGTGATTTTTCCTTCAAAAGTAAGATTGATTTGAGTATCAAACATCTGAGTTTCTAAAAAAAATGTAATTTTAAGGAAGGTTACCAAAATATTTTGTTAACTTAACTCTAGAGTAGGCTTACCATTCACAGATAGATTAACTCCACCTTTTGAATTATCGCAAATTTAAGTTCCAAAAATGTTTGGTATAAAAATATATCAATAATGTACTAAACTTATCAGTTTAATAGTATAAAGCAGGGGTGGGCATACATGATGCTATTAGGAGCCGCATTTCATTTTTTAATTTATTACGGGAACCTCACAAAAGTAGTTGGATACGTCGAACGTGCTTGCTTGACTATTTTATTGATTATTTATAATTAATATTAATTATTTATTTGTATTTGTTTCGATTTTTTTTAACTAACTCGATTCTTTCTATTTATACTGACTACCTCACAGATATATTTCATATCTAAAATTAAACGTTGATATTTAAAATTCTATAATTAAAAATAATTTAAAGAATTTAAAAATCATTCAATAAATTTTGGAAAAGTATATTTTTACTCAGATTAATTGGTTCTCGTCAATTGAAATTGGAGAGCCGCAGTTTAGGTAACAAAGATCCGCATTTACCCACCTCTGGTATAAAGTATTATTTAATTTTATTTATTATAATATTTTATTTATTTATTTATACTTATATAACTTAAAAAAAGTATAATGTTGAGGATAGTAGGGCGATATTTATGTTTAAATAATTTATAAAATTAAAAATTTATCTATATAATAAAAAAAAATATAAAATTTTGAATAAAATACATAAATAATTGATAGAAATCTATAATTTTATTATTAAAAATAATATATCCCTTTTTGGCTGTAATTAAAATAAGAATGAGTTGAAATTAAATTTTAAGTCGAAATTAAATACAAAATTCGTTGCTTATTAAGAAATAAAGCATTTTTTGCTTTTAAAAAGTCAGAAGCTTTTATAAATATTTCTAAGATAAATAATTTTATATTTTTTTAATTGCAATTTAAATGTTTTAATTAAACTATTATCCTAAGAAATTCATGATAACTTTTTTTTTATTTCATTCATAAAAAAATCATAAAATTTAAACTCTTAAAATAATTGTTAAAGAATAAAATCAATGATTTAAAAAAAATTATATTTTATTGAGTAAGTTTTGCAAAAACAGCTTAAAATTTTGAAAACCAGGTTTCAACTTTGAGTTATTCTGAGTAGACTTGCGAAGAGGTATCTAGAATATGAATAGCTTAATGGTCTCACCATCAATTACAAAAAAAAGAAACTAAAATATTTAGCTTAAGGTGTTTTAAAAAATATATTCCAGGAAGAATTGAATTAGTAAGATCTTTTCGTAAACCTACTCTAGCTTGCACAAATCACAAAAGTTCAGTATCTTTGAGTAACTATGACGTAATAGTTCTCCTATAATAAGAACAACGTGGGTCAATTAATCCCAGTAACATTGTCGTTACATAAATACAAAATATGCTACACAACTTACATTGCTGTGATGAAACTGATCAAATGCGACTATCAGGAAAAACTTAATTCTTTCACCAAATTTTTTTAAGTAATTTCACTATAAAATAGGACTCAATATCACAAAATGAAACAGCACCTCGAACTATAAATGACTAAGTTTACGAATAATTTTGTTTGTGAGTTCGTTTTTCTATTTAATAACTTTAAAACTGCTTATTTTATTAGAATCATCCTATTAAAATGTCTAGGAAGAACTCCAGGGAAAACTCGTTTTAAAGAGAATTGGAGAAATTCAAATACTATACTAAAAAAATGTACGCCGAATGTCAATTTAATTGACTTATTGCTTCCTAAATTTCCTTCGAAATCTTAATCCTATTAGTTTAAGATCAACTTAATATATAGAGTTTTAACTTTGTTTTAAATGAAGGGATTTGACAAAGTTTAATTAAAACTTTTAATAACATTTTTAAAGTTTATATTAAATAATAGTAATTAGACATTAGTAATGCAGCACTGTAAAACTGATAAGAGAAAAGATCAAATGTTGAAATCCCCTATTAAGAAATTAAACAGGAATCTTAAGTAAAAATGCTTAATGTTAATGCTTTCTTAACTTTGTCGTAAAGATGTTATAGGAAAATATTAATAAAATCCTGATAAAAATTTAAATATTTCTTGGGAGCATTTTCTTTACATTAAGAAAATGTTAAGCTTCCATTGAGGCACGGAGAAAGGTATCTGTATCCGAGTAAAAAGTTTGTTATAATTTAATATTAAAAACATAACAGGGTAATGAAAATGACAAAATTGTATTTACGAACGTCAATGACGATAACGTGAACCAAGATCGAATTGTGAATAGTGCCAGGTTGGTTGACGGGCCCAATCCATATACGGGAAGATTGCAGTTATTTCACTTGAATAGTTGGAGATCTGTTTGCAGCAACTCGAAAAAGTTAGTTATTTTTAAAAAATATACCTGTCTTATTGATTTTTACCGAATTACTTCCTAAAAAAATAATATTTAAAGAGTTTAGAATTACCATTGTTATTTTATTGACTGGAGTTTCACATGAGTTAATTTTTTATTTTAAAAAATTTTTAACGTGAAAATACGCTTGAATTAATGGTACAGAAAGTTTTAATTAATTGAAATTGAATAAATTTTTTGCTGAGGGTGACTTTTTGGAAAAACTCTATTGTGTTTTTTCCGGTACATAAAAATGAAATCGGTGTAAAATTTCTGTGAATGAATTAATACTAGTGATTTCTCTACTCCTTTATCATTATTATTGTTGCTTTCTCCGGATGAGAGAATTTAGTCTGGCATTACGAAATATTGAAGCTATAAACATGACGTAGTATAGTAGTCACATTGAATGTTACTATCAATACTACAATGATAAAAAGAAACTCATTAAAATATACTAATTTTAGGATTGCGATTTTCCGCTATATGTAACAAGTATTTTCTCTTCTTAAACTTACTACAGCTTTAACCTTAAACTTTTCTCCTTAAAATTAGTAATTTTATTAGTTTTCAGGTGTTTGTATTATCCTTAACTAAACTATTACTTTTAAGAAATTTTTGTGTATGAAAAAAAGTTTATAATCATTTTAAAGCAATAATTATTGTATTAAAAAAGTGACAACTATAAAAAATATTGCTACCTTATCTATAAAAAATTGTTAAGGTATATAAAGTTTAATTTTAAATAAATTGTATGAAAATTTTAAAAATAAATTGTGGCAAAAATTATTACTAAAATATTAATTTCAAAACTCAGAATATACACTGAGAAAAATATTTAGTAAAATAGCACAAATAAATTTAATGTGCTTTGAGGACAATTTTTTTTAGAAAACTTAATAAAAATTTTATTAGTTATTATAAAGGTGTTTCTAAATTACCAAAATTTTTGTATATCCCAAAGTACATAATTAAAAGTACATAATTATTACCTGTTTTGTCTGAAATTTTCTCTCAGTGTATTTGACACCATTTGATAATATACTTTTTTCAGCGTACGTAAAATTGGAGTAATTTTTTTTTTTAAATTAAAAAAAAACACTGGATTTTTTTTTCTTATGAATTTAAGTAACGTTTTTTACAATTCTAAGGCACTTTTCAACTAGTTTTATACAGTAATGGAATTGCTGTTACTAACGTTAAATAACTTTTTGTGAATGCAGCAAAGAAAAATTTATTGCTAAAATTTTTTGTGTTAATTATATTTATTTAATTCAATTTATAATATAAGCGTAAAAGTTTTTAAGAAAATTAAATTTTAAATGAATGTTTGTAACGTTGAAAGTGCTAAAAATATAATGAAATAAATAATCAAATAAATTTTTTATATAAATAGCCGGTAATTTTGATTTTAAAAATTTCAATTACAATTTTCTTTACTGTTTTTATTATGAAAAATAATAAGTACTATTAACATTTAATTCTATACGTAGCACATTAATATTTAAAAAACATATAAAATCGTTAAAAAATTTACTAAAATTAATAAACTTTTATTGTATTGATCATAAAATTATTAATTGAAAAATATTTCAATTTTTGTTGTTTATAATTTTTTAACTAAATATGGTGTAATATTCTTTACTGTTTATGAATATAGTTGCAGTCTTTTTCTCTTAATTATTTTCTTATTAATTATTCTTCTCTGTTATTTATTATTGGAATAACTAAATAAATATTTGATAATTTTTATCTCTTTTTTAAACAATGATTTTCATAACTGCGTTGTTAAAACCAAGTGTTCAGTAAAATTGTTAGAATTTAAGAATAAGCTTAAATATTTTATTCTTTCGAAACTAAGGTAATTTTTGCTTTATTTATAAAATTTAAAAATAAATATTTTGAGAGACGATTTTTTAAAAGGAGTAAAAATATTTTTTTTATAAAAACCTTATTAGTTTTCAGAATTATATATTAATTTAATTTCATCATATTAATGTAATAAAATTTTATATATAAAAAACTATATTAATACATATTATTCAGATTGACATGGTTAATCCTTATTTTTTTAATTTTTCTCCCTCTTTTATTTTTCATGTTATTAAAAACTCAAATAAAAATGGTGGTATCTTTTGATAAAATCTTTTATATTACCAGAAAATATTTAAAATACTTCAACAACAATCGTAATGGAATAAAACAATGTATTTTACTCTAGAGCATATTTTAAAATATCGGTGATGTGACGGTCACCACTTATTTTTAATCGACAAACTTCTTCCATAATTTCTCATTTAACAACATTTTATTTTCTTATATTCATAATTTGTAAACAAATAATGGACAAAAATATTTCAAAATAATAAATTATTATTCAAATTTCATACACACGGTGAAATGTATTTTTTTCTGCCTAATAGTGGCGGGCACATATGAATCATTCCGCTGGCGTTATGACTCCCACAGCCAGATGGCTGGAAATCATTGGTCTAGGCTATAGAGTTTATATTTATTTAAAAGATTCATTTTAAGTAGTTTCAAAGTTGACTTTAAATTTTTAAATTAAATATTTTAATTTCCTTTATTTAAACATATTTCTTTTTACTGTAGAAACACAGAAAATTTGTTACTGCAAACATGTTTACTTTAATAATAAGACCATTAAAAAATATATGATATTAGGCTCTTATATGTTCTATCCAAAAAATATGATAATATTTCATAAAGTGTATTTGTGACTACATTATATGAATAAATCTAGTAATTTCGCAATCTGCAAAAATCCTAATTGAAATTTTAAAATTGTAAATTGAAAAAAAATAATTAAAAATTGACAGTTTTTAATCATATTAATTATATGTTTAATAAAACAACTGTGATATTATGCACTACACTTATTTGACAATATTCATACATTGGAAATGATCACTTTGGCTTCTTTCCAAGAAATAAATGAAAAATTTTTGTTTGTGATTTTCCGCTCTGGACACGGGTTGGATAAAAAAATAAAAAATAGCAAACCCCAGTACAAAGTAATAAAAGAACACTTATGCTTCTTCTATTTTTCATTTCAATTCGCAATTTCTCCGTTTTTTTTCTTTTTTTGCTTCATTAGACTCTTATTCGATCTATTTACTTTGATGCTTTACCATTTTATCCATATTACTTTTTACGAAACTAGTTGTCATACTACATAGATATGATGACATTTCCTTAATTATATAGTGCATGTAAAAGCCCGTACTTTTAGTGAGTTTCCAAAAGTCAACGAACACATAATTAATTACTCATCATTTAGTAGAATTAAGAGAATCAGATTCACTTTATGCACGAATGGCGAACGGAAAACACGACTTTGCTATTATAGTGTTTTATCACACGTTTGTGAATTTCCGTAAAAGCATGCGATAATATCAGTGCAAAACACATGCATACTTTTATTTAATTAAGAAATACTTAAATGAAATAAAAGATATTACAGCAAAATGCTTTTTAAAATAATTTATTGCATGGAAAAAAATTAACAATATCTATTGATTTTTCCACATTTTTGACGCATTTTAAAATATTTTTAGCATTCATATTATTATAATTTGATGTCTACATTTTTTTTAGCTAAGATCATTTTTACATTACCAACGTGCTATGACATATACTAAAATTTATGTTTATATCAACATGTTTTTAACATTGCAACATGTTCGTTCATGTTTTTTAATACCTTTATAATTAGAATTATACTTACTATTAAACCTAGTATTTTTTACAACACGATGCAACTAGATCAATTTTAATGTTTAAAAGATGAAGTCAATATATTTTTAACAAAAATATTCTTAATTTTTACTATTTTAAAATCAAAAAATTAAAAATTAAAAAAAATAACTTTTTTATTGCTAAATTAAATGAATAAAAAAATTATTCTTCGAAACTCTATAAAAGCTTTTTTTAGGTAAAAGTCACAATTTGTTGCGACATTTTAAAATTATTAAGTTTTATACGAAAAAAGTTCTAATTGATTTATTTTGATTAATCATTAGAGAGTAAATAGTATAAAAATATTTTTATTTAAGTCTGTATTAAACTTATACCTTGGTGAGACTTTAGTATTCTAATTAATTTAGACCAGCGATTCCTAACCTTTTTAAATTAGTGTACTTCTTTTCAAATCAGTATATAATTTTCAGCCCTCTCATTGCACTACCATATAAAAATTTCTTTCATTTCGATATTTTATATTATAGATTAAAATCATATTAATTTATTTCAATAAACAAAAGTTTGATGTTAGAAAAATCTTCATTTTCTAATTGTATTGCACAAACAGAAATTGGAATATAATTTATTTTTAAGAAGAAAATAAGATTTTGTTTAAATTTTTGCCGCTATTACAGCTTTTTAGAATATTTCAAACAATCTACAGCGTATCGCCGGGAATCGCTGATTTAGACCTTTAAATGACGAACACAGTTAGAGAACTATAAAAATAAGAAAAATATAAGCAACTTCATTCTGTATAGTTTAGGAAAAGATCATGTATTCACATCCAGATATAAGAAACAAATACTTAAAATACTTTTCAAAATCTCATCTTGTACAGGTATATTACCATTACGATCATCATATGATTCAAAAAAATCAAACATATTGATACTTATGCCTAAGTAAAAAATTAAATAAATATACCTTGTCAACCAATTATCCCCACAGTGATATCACTGTAATCTCACACTGCGTCCTCATAACTGTGAATTATTATGTTGATATCACAGCGATATCACAATAATATCATTACAGCATCAATATGTGGAATTTTTTTAACATTCATTCTGATGATATAGTGATCCTTACGATGATATCACAATAAGGTTAAACGTTTTCCTCGCAAATATGAATTATCACAGTGAGACCACATATCAGGAAAATTTTTGGAATAAACTTTAAACGAAATATAATTAATATTAAATGTATTAATGCAAATAATAGTTAAATTTCTACTATGATAAATAATTATAAGTATGTTATTATAATAATAGAATACATATAAGTATGGTACGTTATAATATCAATTAGTCTTTTTATAAAGCGTCGTTATTTTTAAATGATAAAGAAGCCAAACACTTATACAAAGAGAATTATAAAATATAACTCCGAACTCAAGCTTACTTCTTTTCTTTACACTCGTTCACAGTAACGAATCTGTTCAAAAATACGTAAAATATATGAAACGTTTGAGATATTTATTTCTTATCGGCGTGTTTTCCTTTTTAAATTTTTAAACTGCTTTTATTCAGATAACAACCAGTTAAATAAAATGACTAATTGATTAATTAGCATAGTTTTAAGAATTGTATATCCACTGTGATATCAAAGTGAAGTCTCTCAGTGATATCACAGTGTGGAAACTATTTAAAGTTACCTCACATGCCAACCTCAACGTGATATCACTGTAAGATTACAGCAATTTTCTCACGGTTATCATTCACAGTGGTATTATCTTGACTTATCCCCACGTTTGGTTGGCAAGGTAATAAATGTTCTATATAGTTGTAAATAGTTTTTCAAAATTGATAACCTAATTTACTTGATGTTTGTTAAATTTTTATTTTTACTTTAACTGTATATATAAACTTTTGAGTTTTTGTTTCAAGAGCTTAAAGCGTTTAAAACATTATAATTAATAACGCTATAAACTTGATGTGCTTTTTTATTTATTTAACAAGAGGAAACTGCAAATTTGATTAAAGCAATAACTATAAAAAAAAGACAAAAGTACGTATTAGAATTTTACTACAAGTGTAAAAAATATCAGCTAAAGGCTGAAATTGCATAGAACTTCGCATTATTCTGAAAACAACTGTATAAATATTTATCAAGCGACCTAAAGTTAAGGAAAACCTTCAACAGACAACTGAATGCTTATACTTGACGCATATAATTTCCATTTTTTGCCCCTTTTTGGCAAAATGAAAATTTCTTATTTCGCATACGAATGTGAATGGAAAGTAGAAAAGAATATAGAGTAAAAAAATCAAAAAAATTTCGTCACATATATGCAAAAATTTATCATCGTATTCACACACAAAGAAACGGTGCATGTCCCCGGAAAATTTATTATTTGATAATAAAAAAGGCCTTTTTGTATCCCTTTGACACAATTCTATATAACAGCATAAGAAAAGAATATCCCAGGGATTTATTGCGAACAATTTTCAGATTTATTACGACGCTTTTTTTACTATTCTTATTTGTGCAAAACTTGTAATAAAAAAACTTTACTTGTAACTCAGTTGGAGTCAAATTGATTATGATACCGTCTGTAAACAACTGGGATACCAGCGCGGAAACTTTTACAAATGGTACGATGCCACACTTCCTTCAAAACCACGACTGTTGCTCGAGTACCCAAATTGTTTAAATTCTTCCGAGATAAATTCACTTCAAAGTTGCCAGTGGGATACTCGAAAACTTGGCTCCGGTAGTTGTGATTATCATCCAGACATTGGTATACAGTGCACGCCTTATCAACATGTTCCCACTTCGAACTGGCGTGGTATCCGATTCGAGTACGCTGCATTTACCAAAAAACTCGTCCATGGTTCCTTATATGCTCCAGTATCTGAATCGAAATTAGAGTATGTTGAAATTCGAAACGCCGGTACTGGTAAGTCTCAAAACTTAACAAGCGCTATTGAAATTCTTGGTACGGCTCCAACTTTGTCATATGTAAAAGTAGTACATTCTTCATCTACCGGTGTTAATATTAGTGATTCAAACAGTCTGATTAGCGTTAAAAACTCAAATATAAGTCATAATAACGGGTACGGAATATTTATAAGCTCTAATTATGGCTTTGTAAACATTGATCACACTATTATCAGTAACAATAATGCAGACGGATTTAAATATGACACTAGTGAGTACAAGTCAGCTGAGAATTTAGACGCACATAATATTTGTAAGTCTTCGGTAACTGATGGTCAAACGTATCCAATTAAAGTGTACGTGGAGCAAAATGATCATTATGCATTTGTAAAAAGTTGCGAAAAGTTATTCGTTACAAGACCTAATGAAGTGTTTTCGATTTTCTTTAAGCGTCTTGAAACTAATCAAAATCAGTCATCAATCATACGTATCTACGATGGCTATGATGCTAGTAGTCGACTCCTTATCGAATTCAGTGTTGTAAACGATACTAAAGTTAATGTAGTGTCTTCATCAAAGAACCGAATATTCGTTCAATTCGTTGCTAAAGGTCATACTTGGTCTTATGCTGAGTTTTTATTATTCTCATATCCTGTACGTGTCTATGATGTGAGAATAACTAATTCAGATATTTATAATAATAATGGTCGTGGCATATGGCTACGAGAGCTTAGATCTCAAGTACGGATCGAGAAAACGCTTATTTCAAATAATAGCTATGTTGCTGGTGTGCATATTGATTCTGGCTTAGGAGACATAAACGTGACGGAAACCAGAATCGTACATAACATCGGCGATGGCATCAATATAACCTATAGTGGAGGCAATAGAAACGTGTCTCGTACCACTATTAGTTCAAATAAGGGATACGGATTAGCTGTGTGGTTAAATGAGACAGCTTCTAAAATCGATTCGTTGTTTAACAATCAGACAACATCGTTGCAGTTTAGTGAACTGTTCCGTAACTTGGATATTGCTTTTTATCATGGCAATTTTTGCGATTATCGACTTCCGTTATTGATCAATGTGAGCGGAAACACGTTCATTAATAATTTTCAGAGCAGTATTAAAGTGGATAGCTGCTGGCAGCCGACTAATAATTTAATGCAACTTGAAATCGCGCACAATAAATTTACAAACTCATCAAAAACGGCTATCGTCTTGAAACCATTACTCAATTCTGTCACGACAATTGAGTATAATGTATTCAGAAATAATCGATTTGGAACTATCATTATCAAAAACCCGGTAGAAAATATAATTAATTGATCCGACTGATTCGTATAATTTATTTATATTTATATATGTATTGATTTAAATAATCCTTGCGTATGTATATACGTGTGCGCTCTTTTGAATAGAGATTTATCTAGAACTTCTCACAAGAATCTACCGAATTGTCAATATTACAGAATTACATCTTTTTTATTTCTATGTAACATTGTAGTGAGATGCAAATGAGCCTTGAAAGCATTTATTTTGAGAAATTTTGCTAAATTTAAAATGCCTTACCTTTTATAGGCTTTTCTTTTCTTAACTACTCAAAAATTATTTATTTGTGTTTATTTTTCTTAAAAACCTCAATAAAAAATCAACTTGTCTAAATTTCTATAAATTTGTCTCAAAATTAGTAGTCTAAGAGCAAATGTTAACTTTTGCTTAACATTGATTTATAACCAAAATGCTCTTAGGGAAATGTTTATGTAATATTTCAAAGCGTTGGACTGCATTATTTCCATGAACCAAAATAAAATATTCTTTAAAGTTTCAAAACCACTTCTTTATTTATTAAAATAAGATAAATGTAGAAATAGTGGAAAATCTTACTTTGAAACAATAAAAGAAGTTTAAGTAAAACTATATTACAAACCATGAAACACTATAGCAGAATTCAGCAAACTTTTTCATTAAGCAGACACCTTTTCAGGTTAAAAACTTTGACGAGCATTATTAAATTTACTATTGAAGATCAATTCTTAAATAGACAAAAATATATGGTTTAGAAATATAATTTTTAACATATATAGTTTCTAAAGTCATAATACTTAAAAATTTGTTCCTTATTAAACAAAG
>AGDA01054376.1:0-10100 GCA_000281935.1 Mengenilla moldrzyki | reverse complement strand
CAAAATTTGTTCCCTAGTGTTATTAACAAACTGGTTGAAGAATAACACCAAAAAACACATGCTTTTACTTGTCTGGTTGTCGCAAGACTAATGAGAAATGGTATCTTGCGAAAATAATTGATTACTTATGGATACTCCTAATACATTCTTTTCTTAAATCAGTCGCGAGGCAAATTTTATTATATTCGGATTTTTTTTTTCTGATCTATGATATAATATGATATGATATGATTTATATTCAAATTCAAATTTCATTTTTATTGTGTTCGAGTATATTTCAAAAGGACAAGTGGGCCAAGTTTTTAGCAAAATTTTTCAAAATTAAGCAAGTGACCCGAAAATACTAGAGCTTCTGCTTGCGCTTGGAAGGCTGCTTGTCCATAGATCAAAATTACTTTTATTGTAAATTTGTTTTTATAATTCATTATTTATATTCGATGTACTTTATTTTTAATTGCTATATATTTTGGATACCAATAAACACTTTGGTTTGTAAAAAAAAGACCCGACCCGAGCCGACCCGACCCGAAACCTTTAAAAACATTTCCGAACCCGAACCGACCCGACCCAACCCGAAATCTTTAAAAACATTTCCGAACCCGAACCGACCCGAATTCGGGTCGGGTCAATTTTGGGTTTGGTCGGGTTACCCGACCCGATGTAGGACTCTGGTGAAGAGACAATAGTTCGCAAGCAATCAGTAAGGTTTGAGTTTCAAAATAGATCGATCGAACTCGCGAAACTTTTCAAAGTTTGATAAATGGTTTGAAAAGTCAAAGCTTGGTAACTCTTGATATAAAATAAGAATTTTGTGTGCGCGCACACAAAATTATTGGCATATAATTTCTAGAGCGCTTATTGAAAAATTGCATAGTTGATTTCCTTCTATGCTGTTCTGTAACAACGATCCTTTATTTGTATTTCAAAAATCGGTAACATGAATTTTTAATTGTTTGATTTCTTCATTTAATTGTATCATCGTAAATAATACATTATATATTTCTTAATGAATTGCGAAATTATCATTAAAATAATATTAAAATAAGGAAGAAGTGAATATGTGACAAAAAAATTAAACAAATCATAAAATCGGATTCATCATAAGTGTCTTTAAGACGTTTTTATGACGAAAAATGAAATGATTATTTTCAGAAAATGTTATATAAAATAGAGAAAACTGGTGACAAAGTTATGAAATATCCTCCTTTTTTATCAGTATGTATCTAAAATTATCATAAAATTGCAAAGAGAAAGCATTTCGTTTTTCTAATGGATAAGCATAATTTACCTATCAATTTTAGTCACATTCTTGTTAATGTATCTCTGTAATCATAAAATCACAGTAATTTGTCTTTGCAAAATGTTTAAATTTTTGAATTTTCATACAGTGATCGTATTGACAATGTAATCATATCGCAATTTAACAATAATAATACCCAACTACATTATTAAAAAAAAATGAAATATGAATAAGATAAAAAATTATAAAAAATCATGTGAGAAATATCTACAAAAAATATCAGTTATTTGCATCACTTTGATTTTATTCAAATACATTTGTAATCAAAATTTATGAACTTATTTAAAATCGCTTATAATTTTTAGAGCTTAAATATTGACTTTGCTGAAATATAATTACGATATAAGATAAAGAAAATTTTTATACAATGTTGTAATAATTAAAAATATAGAATTAAATCTAATTTGTTTATTTTCAAAAGCAATTTTAATAAAAATTTAAACTTTTTTTCAAATAAAAATTCTGCCTAATTTTATTTTCAAAATTAAAAATCTTTATTAGCTATCTTGAAGAAAATTTAATAATTTTTACATCATTTTAAAGTATCGTTTAATGAAGTTGGCGAAATATTTGACGGATAAAATTTTCTGTAACACTTATTTCTTTTTACAATTGCTATTAAAAAAAAAAGAATCAGCCAAGCAATTATTTGATAACGTTGTAGAAGGTTTTGTCAAAAGACAAATTTTACCAATTTAAAAATAAAGGTAATTTAAAAAAATTTTTCCTATAATTATATAGGGAACCGTTGAACAGCTTTTTGACAGTAAATAGTATATTGAGACGCCAAACAATTGAAAAAATTCGCATCATGTAATTTTAGGATAATAAAATGTCACAGAACAAATAAATCAAACGTGTTTTTAATTTAACACCATGTGTAACCGTATTTTAAAACTTGTATTGAAAAATGGAAAATTTTTAATTAATTTTGTCGAAGTAACTACGGAAATATTTGTGACTAATTGTTTATTTACACACCAATATAATTGATATCCTTACTTTTGTTATATGTATTTTTTTAAAAGATTTATATTTCTTATACAGTAAATAATCAACAAGCAAATAGTAATTTAAACGTAAATTTGTTTACTCAATTTTGAAATCTATTCTAACAAGGAAAGGCACCCACCTCTTAAATTTAAATTTTGATCAAACTATCCTCATTCGATAAAGAGTACGTTACAAAGTCGTATTTTTTATACGTCGTAATTCATAGGAAGCTTACACTGAGAGGAAAATTCGTTACTGTTTATTAAAAAATTTATAAAGACTACTAAAAAAGTTAATACTTATAGTGAATACTAACTTTTTTAGTACTGTTTATAAGATTCTGGTAATAAGAAATCTTGTAGTCAATAAAAAAAGTTAATAAAATTTTATAAAGCTTATTATTATATATAATAAACTTAACTACAATTTTTATTAAAGGTTATTTAAAAAGTTAGTATCTATTATAATTCACTAAAATTAATTATAATAAATTTTTTAGTAAAAAGTTGAGGCGAAGCCTAACGTGAAAAAAATGGTATCCGAATACTGATGCATAATGATTTTAAATATTTCAAAATTTGAAGTAAACAGATAAACTAAGTTGAGAACTAAAAATCGATTGAAATTTTTTTATGAATTTTTTTGAATATATAAAAAAATATATTAGAAAATATTAAAAAAAAATTAGAAAAATCAAAAAAGTAACTACTTTTTGTACTATACGTAACATAAAGAGAAGCATACATAAATAACTTTACAATTGCGAAAAACTGTCTGCTCTTATAAATATTTTTATAACAAGATAATTATTTTTCTTATTATTTTTAAATATGATTGATATTTATTATTATAAGTTCATAAGTTTGCAATGACACATAATACTCAAATATGCAACTAAAAAAAGTGTTACTTAAAGGCCCCAAAAACAAAATATTTAATATTAACAACTAACTCCTTTATAAAGGATACTAAAAATATCATATTTGCTATTAAATCATTGTAAAAGCTTTTTTATTTATTGTTATCAAAAAAGTAATAAACTCTATTATATAATTTTATTAAATATTATTAATTTGTCTTATATAAGTAAAATATTAAACCGTACAAAAAATTTTAAGGAATATTACCTTTCGTTATTACTCTTTACTAAAACTGTTTTACTAAACAGGTTTACTAACTTATTCTCTCAGTGTAGTTAAGGCTTTAAAAGTGAACCAAACCAAAATGCTTTCGAGCAAATATCTCTGAAATTAACAACTTTTTAGAAAAAATGGCTTTTTCAAAAAAGACATTGAAATCTCTAATCTGGGGATTTATAAATACATATTGTAACCAATTTCTGTACAAATTTATCGTTAGTAGGGAAATTTGGGAGTGAATAGCGAACTTTATTTCACTATATAAAATAAATTGTATTTTTTGGTTTTGTGTTTGTTGTAAAAAATTCAAAGACAAATTGAATAAGTAATCATTATATTACACACTGAAAAAAAACTCTACTGAAATCTACAAGTAAACGTTTTTTTCTTATTATTATTAGTGTGGCTTTTCTTAGTTGTGTATTGAAGAAAGTAATGCGTATTTTATTTTCTACTTATTTGCAGTAAAATTTTAATTTATCGAAAAATCTTGTTAAGGTAATTTGATTTTTGATGATCAAATTTATAAAACATTAGTGTGTGTGTTTTTTAATATTTTTATTGAGGCGAAATTTTCAACAACTAAAAAGCTTACTTAAAGCATACATATTTTTGTATTAAGCAACTCTCCGTTAGCGGAGAGTGGAAAAGAACAAAAAAAGCGTTTTATTCGCTAGATTTCCTTTCACGAAAGGAAATATATCATATTAAGCTAAAAAAATTATTACATTGTATTACAAAAAATATTAAGTATTACAATATTAATTTTAAAATCTATAAATTAATAATTTTATAATTAAAAGACACGTATTTCGCAACAATCTGTTAATAATTTTTCTTGATTTCAATAGAATTTTTTTTCAGTGTACAGACGAATTACAATAAAGGCTATTAGACTATTGATAAAAAGGTTTATTTTTGATTTATCAGTTAAGTAAAAAAGAAAACTACAATTTTTTTGCTGTTTTATAACTATTTTGTCATTTATAAATAATAATAGACACAAATATGCTGAAATAAACCTACATCCTTCTTTATAATATATAGGATGAATTTTTTTTAACCTTTTACACTATGAATTACACGATTTTTTTGTTTCCTACACTTTTTCCCTTAAATTCGTTTATTGATGTTTTTTACATTTTGATACACTGAAAAACATGTTTTAAATTTTCAGCCAATAAATTATTTATTAACTCTTATTTAAAAAATTATTAATACCATAAATGTTTTTATTACATTAATGAACAACTTCATTGAATTTCATTTTTTAATAACTGTTTTCATAAATTCAATAAAGACTTTTATAACGTTAAAAATTTTTTTGTAGTATTAATCAAAAAGTTTATTGGCTGAAGAATAATAAAATTCTCATTATATTTATAATTTTTTTTAATAATACATATTGGTTTTTTCGATATATTTTTATAGCTTTATGTAACTAGTATAAGTAATTAGAATAGTTAGTGGTTGCATTTTGACTTCAAGAGCGTAAATTTTGCGTTAAAAAGACATCGGAAAGTTCATAAACACTTTTGAAGTCAAAACGCTACCACTAATCCTTTTAATTAATTTTATTTCAGTTACCAAAAACTTTAAATATATCTAATTAAAAAAAACGTCATAAACAATGTTATTAAATATGTGTAAAAAAAAAAAGTCGTGTAGCTCATAATATAAAAAATTTAAAAAATTTTAAAAATTAAAAATTTTCCCCTACAGGGGAAAACCCGAAATTTTCCATTCTTTTACTTAACTGATAAATCAAACATAAGTTCTCTATCAATAACATAAAAGACCTTTTTGAAACACGTCTTTTTTGTAAAGTTTATTTTTCTAAGAAGTCTTTAGTTTCAGAGATATTGTTTGAAATTTTTTTTGGTTTGGTTCAATTCTAAGACAAACAACTCAGTCCTCTATATATTAACGCACGTATAAAATTTATATTTCAGTTTTGGCCAATATCTGACCAAAGTCTGAACTTGATAGTTGGAGACATTTCCCTATAAGTATAAAATTATTTTTTTATGTTACGTGAGTATAATATCTACATTACCGCTTATAATACTATATGCATATATCGTTTTAAACATTTTTTTATCTAATTATTTACAATAAATTTCTTTCCGTGTGGTCTTCTAAATATAACATCGCTTATTTGTAAGGATTGAGTGACTTGTATAAATGCATTTTAATTTATTCGCGCATTGATATAAATATAAATTCATTTCGGTTAAAATCATTTCAGTCTTTCTTTATTAATTTTTAACCGCACATGTATTGCATACGTTGGCCTATTTTGAGAATCTTTTACATTAAAGTACATTAAATTAAATTATAAGTTTAAACTGTTTAAACTTCATAATTTTTTTTCAATTAAAGGTAACTTGCAGTACATTAATAACTGTAAATCGAAAATCATTAAGAATTTTGCATAAAAGTCGTTAAAAGTGCTAGTGTCCGTTAACCTAACCCTAAGAGGCTTTAACAATAGCTGGAAGTAATAAAAGGAAACTGAATTCAGATATGTTGTAGGGTGAAGCGAAACGAAACATCTGGTATTAAAAAGACCGGCAGCACGTGCCACAACAGCTGCATTGTACTCGTTCTGCTCTTAGCATACAGTTTTACTATAGTTGCAAAACAATCTAAATGCGCCAATACTAATTGTTTAGTATTTTCTTTTTATCGGAAATATATTAAGCATGCATTTTGCAATAAAACAATTGTATAAAATTAGCATACATGGTTCATATTGTAAATTGTAATAAGAAAGTTTCTGTCGAAACTAGTATAAAATTAACCCCACATTTCTGTATATAAACGAATAGTACTATACATCTGCCCTTAAATACTGTTTGCCCCTTTTCGGTTAAGCTTGACGATGCAGAAATCGTTGAAACGTTCATTGAAAAAGAACGGCTCTTGTTTATAATTTTCATATTACTTATTGCAATGTTAGAAAATCAAGCTTACACGAATCCGGCGTTTTGTCAAAAAAGTGAATTTTACGTTTGTGACGCTAATTCTGATAACGTTACGAGTTATAAAATAAGTGATGATCAACAAGAAGAGTTGATTTTAGATGGTCGTTTTTCGCCGAAACGTTCTGATGACCAAGTCGAAACAGTATACACCACTGGCGACCAAGTCCAATTTGTTAATGTTCCTAAGGGTGGTAGACACGGGTGTGTTATTTATCAGCCGTTAAAAGTCACTGAGGTAGACGTCGATTCTAACGGAAACGAGGCGAATTTACTAAACGCTAATAACGATGTCAATCATCGGTACGAATATATAGATGAGAGCTGTGTAGAAGAGCCAAAATTAAAATTTAAAAAATCTGATACAGAATTTTACAAAAATAATTCTGCGAAAAAGTTGCCCAATTTCGAAGCTACGAAAAAACTATACCAAATTTTAAGTACACCACCACCAGCTTCTAGATGTGGTGTAAAGCCAAAAGCTTGTCAACGGCTTAATTTTGATGGTGAGAGTCAAGTGACAAAAAACACTGCGATTATTACTCCAATTAGGCCGACAGTTATTTTTAAGCATGATTCAAAAAAGGGTAATAAAAATAACGACTTTAACAGTAGTGAAAAAGGGTGCAGAAATTCGTTACAAATTGCATCGATAATTATTATAATTTCTGGTCTGTTGTCATCCGTGCTTTGTCTTTATATGATTTCAGTAGTTGGTCGATTATACTATTTGGACTTTAGTATAATTGCTGGCTTTGCGTGTCTTTTGTTGGGCGTTCTCGGCTACAAGGCTAGACATTGTTCGTGGTCACCTCACCGAAATTATATTTCTGGTAGTTGCTTCTTCTAAATGTGACTAATTATATATAAATTGTTGTTAATTTTTTACATATAGGCTACGCCATTCTTAGTCTGTTCAGCCTTTTAACTTGTATTGGTCTACTAATTTTGTTAGTCAAACAACCAAATCCAGGGAGTGCCTTAGCCGATGTTACTTCCGGTGCCGTGTGCGGAATTTCCGGTCTCTCAATTATTCTTTCGACTATCGGTATTGTTTCCAGTTTTTGCTGCAAGTATCCACCACCAGATACTAGAGTTCAGTGCACGTTTTAATTGAAATTCGTTACGACTTTTTATAAAATTTATTTCAAATAAAATTTATTAATTAAAATTATTGACAGTTATAAGCAATGTTTGCAAATATCATCCCTGAGATATTTTTTACTTGTGAGTTGTATTTAGTTGTTTAATATAACTTTCAGTTATATAAATAAGTAACATTTAACTAAAAGAAACTTATTGACCGCTTGATCATGTTACAATCCAAAGCGTGTTTTATTAATATTATATAACAAAGTTCATATTTCAGAAATTTTTTATCAGCACAGTGAATTTTTTTTATTGAAATCTACAATATTGTAGATTATTAATAAATAAACTTTCTTTCTTAATATTAGTGTAGTTTTTCCTAACGGTGTATTGAAGAAAGTGAAATGTATTTTAATTTATGCCTGTTTGCAGTAAAATTTTAATTTATCGAAAAATAAGGAAATCAAATTTTTATGTCATATTGACAAAAATGTGATTCAATTAACAAAAAGTTAAGCTCTTCAGCATCAAATTTTTATAACCCGGTTGAGTTGAAAATGATCGATTTTTCGGTCTTTGAAAATTTTGGAAAACCCTGGAGTTTTTTTCGGTTAAACCCCCACTATCAGCCCGAATACATAATTTCGTTTTTGTGAAATTTGACTTAGTATTGTGAAGAAAAAATTTTGCTTTGTTAAATTCAAATAAAGTGTTTTGAATTTTTGAATTTTTGAATTTTTGAATTTTTGAATTTTTGAATTTTTGAATTTTTGAATTTTTGAATATGTACCTGCTTCCTGTGATAAACACTGCCATAAAATTTTGTTTAAATTCAATATAGTATTTTAAAGTCAAAAAATAGCTAAAAATCACATTTTTTACCATTTACAAAAAAAATTATTTTTCAAAAAAGGTAAAAACGCTTGCAAAAAAGAAGCCACCCTATATAAAGAAATGAGTATGCTTCAGTCTAACACCAAAAAAAAAACAGTGAGTTTAAACCGTTTTTGTAATTACGATTTTTTAAAAATCGCATTGCAGAATGGAGGTACACGTAGCAATTGATGAAGTACGACCCCAAAAGTCCGAATACTTAAGGATTGGACAAAGTAAATGCGATCAAGTGCACTTGATCATAATCCATGGATTAAGATATATTTCTACGTTTTGAAGTTGAGAAAACCAATTTTTTTATTGTTAAAATATTTATTAAATGCCTTGTTGAAACATGTTTAATAATGTCCACGTACTTATATAAGTTCGTGGTAATGTCTAATAACTTGAGTCTGTAACGGTTACACATTTGTGGTATCTCATGTGTTAATCAATTTCAAATGTTGTTCAAATTGAAGAATTTTTTGAACTCAAGATTTCAGTTTAAAAGTCGGTTCTGAAATCCTATTGCTTGTATAACCGCAATTAAAAGTCAGATTGCGGTACGAAAACTGCCGTTGCATCGTTAAATGCAGAGTTTTTGGCTATCGGTTATTTGGTTGCTTATTTTAGATATTACAAATGGCATTGTGAGAATTTCATATATGTTGGGCACGATTACGATATATTTACAATTTTTTGTAGCAATTACCAGGTAATATATTGCGGTCGAACCATACGAACAATTGGGCTGTTCTCGTGGAAACGTCACGTTTCTGGTTTAACTACCGGCACGTAGCAAATGTACTGTCCATCTACCGGAGCGTGAAACGGCTTGGTATACCGGACAGTCATATTATTTTAATGATTGCGGATGATATGGCATGTAATGCACGTAATCCGCATCCCGGCACGGTATTCAACAATGCCAATCAACATATCAACGTATACGGAGATGATGTAGAAGTCGATTATCGTGGCTACGATGTTACCGTTGAGAATTTCATTCGAATCCTTACTAACAGGTTATCAGTTGATGCGCCAAATTCAAAACGGCTGTTGTCTGATTCCGGAAGCAATGTGCTCATCTACCTGACCGGTCATGGGGGCGATGGCTTCCTCAAGTTCCAAGACTCTGAAGAACTAACCAGTCACGAATTTGCCGATGCCGTTGAACAGATGTACCAGAAGAATCGCTTCAACGAGCTTTTTTTTATGATCGATACATGTCAGGCGGCCACCATGTTCCAAGAAATTTACTCTCCAAACGTACTAGCCATAGCCAGTAGCTCTTTTGGTGAAGATTCGTTATCTGTAATTACTATTACTTGTTTTTGATATAGTTTTTCCCAAATTTTAAACATCTTCCTTTAGTCATATGATTAATGAAGTAGATAATATTTTTTTATTATACTAAATAAAATGTCGAAAATTTATTCACGTCTTTATACCCTATAAAAGTCATTGATACATATTTTATTGAAGCAAACTTATTTTACGTTATTCCATAGATAATATGTTACTTTTCCAATGTTAGAAAATGCTCAACATTTATTGTTGATTGTTGTAGCAGTGAGTTATATGTAATTCAAGGAAATTTGTACGTATGTGAAACTAATAAGGCTTGAACAATTTATTAGTTGCAGTTCTTAACCGTTTGAGTACCAGCGTGTTTTAGGAAATTACGATCGAAAAATGCCAAAGAGCGCGATCGCGCTCCTA